>OVAW01000041.1:0-32443 GCA_900406365.1 Heliophila coronopifolia | reverse complement strand
TAAATCACGGTTAACCGCAAAATTAACTCCATTTTAGATAGGTATATCAAAAGGGTGTCGTCCATCCATTTTAAAAAATTATATAATAAATAGTAGGATATATATTGTAATAAAAAGAAAAAAAGAAAGAAAAAAAAAACGCTGACACCTATAAAAATAATGTAAACACACAAAAATCAATTTTGGATTTTTTAATCTAAGAAAAATGCATGATAAACATTCATCTTTTAAAAAACCTTTATTTAAACTTCCACCTACATTTATCAACAATATAAATAATTGTTCATTGACGTTCATATCGTTTAAAAAAAATAACATATACTTTTAATGTGTTAATTATTTAACGACAAATTATATTAAAATTTTGTAGACCTAAGTTTATGTTTACATTTGTCTAATAGTTGAAGATTTTCTTTGTTTTTTTTTCTCTATGTTAGTTAAAACTCTAAGGAGTAACCTACTTAATAAATTAATTAATTTTGAAAAAAAAATTATTAAATTGCTAAAAAATACAGTACATATACTTGATTAGAAAACAAGCCTCAATATCACAATTTGTCTACTTGATTATAATCATCATAAGACCAATTTAGCAAAACCAAAAGGAAAAGAGTATTGTGAATTTTCAGCTAACATAAGATCGACGAAAGTACGAGCAGCAGTTTGTGTGGGATGACCAAACTTATCCCAGAATAGGAATTTGGTTCTGTCTGGATAGATGTTTGCTAAAGAAAGACAAGGTCCGTCTGCGTTTAATTTCTCAGTTCCACAACATGCTGATATCACATCACTAAAACCTGACATCATCATAAGCGACAGTGTTTTGTATGTTTAATAAAACATTAATTAGAATATAATATAAATAAATAACAAAAAATAAACCGAAAGAAAATAAAGTTTGCTGGTTTAAATTGACTGAAAAAATAAACTGGAAGAGCGTCTGAGTTAAGAACAAAGGCGATTTAGACCTCCTGCCCTCTCTTTGACCCGACCCTTATATTTATTGGGTCAAAAATCGGTTGGCCCATGACTAAATTTTATTAGAAAAATCTACACTTTAAGAAAGAAAAAAAAAACACCTAGAGTTATTAATAAATATGCATTGGATAAATTTTTTTTTTTGTCAACAGGTCAAATGGTAATTAATTTTTAATTAAACTCTTTTTAACTGGAGAGACCAATCTACCGAGAACCGGCCCTAGACCAAATGGTTAAATGTTTACATATGCAACCTTCTCTACGAACAATTAACTCCATATTTATAGTATAAATGTTTACATATGCAAATAATCGGAAATAATATTCTATCGTCGTTGAAAAAAAAATTAAACCTGTTACGTTTTCTTACATATACTCTACATTTGAATCCCATTGGTTTTCAACTTTGTCCAAATTTAGTTTTATAGATAAATAAATACAATTTAACATGTTGACCCATCAAAACATATGCAACTTTACCCAAATGTTCAACAAAAGTTTGGTCCATTTTTTTGTTTCATGATTTTATCTTTTACCAGACATTGATTTTCTGATTTTATCTTTTTTTTTTAAACAGGAAATCTTACTGTTGTTATTTAAGGATCTAGCGGCAGCCACCAAAATTTGGTCCCTGTTTAAGCGTACATAACTTATCCACAAAACGGCGTTGATTTTCCTTTAACATGAGTTGAATGTCAGGCCACGATTGAACATGAACTATGATGATATTTTGGTTGGATATCGTGGCTTGCAAGTCATCAAAAATGTATATTTATTGATTAAAGAAAATAATGGTTAGACAAACGTTAATAAACAGATTTAAAATTATTATTTTTCCCCCTTTTTTTTTTACTCTTGTCATATGCCAAGCCAACTCAAACTTGAGTTTTGAACGTCAAATTTAGTGTCACATTTTAATTTAATTTACATGGTCATTAATTTTCTTAGATTTTTGTTTACTTTTAGCTCCCAAGTTATTTTTTTTTTTTTCATATATAGATTTTCAAAATTTCAAGACCGGATCTGCAATAGTAGAGATTTGAGTCGGATGCTTTAACATTAGTTAATAATTTTAGTCAAGTTTTGGTATGTTTCCTCTACCTTTTTCTGTTGTTCAATGTTTTTTTGTCAAACAACACGATTATGTTTAAAGTCTATATAATTAGCAATGATAAAAGTAAATTAAAAAGTCCAAAAACTATTGAGAATAATGTCAAACATGTTATAGTTTGATAGTGGAGTTGTGGTGAAACTTTCATGCATTATCAACAATTTATTCATGATTATATATCTTGTTTGGAAAGAAACCTATTTGAATATTTGGTACCAAAAATAAAAACAAACCTATTTGAATAATAGTGTCCGATGACTATAAAAGGCTAAAATGTATATATGCTTATTATTAACTACCAAAGAAAATAAGGCATATCTTTAACGTTCTTGGAAAATTACCTAAACTCATCTTTGTTGATAAATTTAATTTCAAGCTAATGTGTTTTTTTGAAAAAGAGTCTATAATTAAATAAGATCCGGTTTTGAAATTTCCTAAAATTTTGGAGATAGAAAACAAAACTTAAATTTGAAGATCATTTTCTTTAAAATTTTTTTAGAAAAATGTTGAAATCTAATAGAAATATATTTTTTTTAATTTGTAGGATGAAACAAATGCTTACTCGAATTCTACCGAGAACGGACCCTAAATCAAATGGTTAAATGTTTACATATGCAACCTACTCTACGAACAATTAACTCCATATTTGTAGAAATAATCTCAATATATATATATATATATATATATATATGTGTCACACCATTTGAGGTATTTTAAAGTACATTTTTTTCATACAAAAAAAAAATTGGAAATTATATTCTATTGTTGTTGGAAAAAAGGTTAACGCGTTATGTTTTCTTACATATACTCTACATTCCAATCCCATTGGTTCACAACTTTGTCCAAATTTAGTTTTATAGATAAATAAATACAACTTTACTCGTTGACCCAACAAAATATATGCAACCTTACCCAAATATTTGAACAAAAGTTTGGCTCATTTCGATACTAGGAAAATCAAATATTTTGACAAGAATACAACTAAACTTACTGAATATAAAATAAAAATATCTATTGAATAATACTAAGAGAAAAGAAAACAAATTTTTATTATAAAAAAAATTAAGTGTTATATATATATTTAATTAATTTTTTAAATTGTTAAATATATGTTCTACTTTAAAAATATTCTTAATTTGAATTGTGATGTAAACATTATTAAAACAAATATAAATTGATTCATATTTTTATTCTAATTTTTAATTTTTAATTAAAATTTTGAAAAAAAAAGAATATTTATTTACAGTTTACTATATTCAAAATTTATTTCATACTTTTTTAATTAATATTTCGTTATACATTTTAAAAATAATTAATATTTCCATAATCAGATTTTTTTTTCTAAATTCAAATCATTGAAGGATACGAGAAAATTTATACTATCTCTGCATTTTTTTCAAATAAATTTTTAGTTGATGACAAAAGAAAAAAACATTTAGAACATTTACCCATTTTTTAAGATGAAAATATTTTGCGACCATTTTACCTTTGTTAAATTATTATTTAAGAAAAAAACAATTGTGTGAAAGATAATAATATTTTTGTTTAATAAACAAAAAAAAATCATTTGAAATATTTAAAAAAAAAAGTAAATTATTTATTTACAAAATTAATTTTCTCATACATCACTTATAAAATTACAAAATAATAAGCAGAAGAGTAACAGATAAGATTATAGCAACGACTTTACCCTAAATCAATTATCCTGAATTGGTCAATTTCAGTTGAAAACCCCCAAAAAAAAGAATTAGTCAATTTCGTCTTAAATTCCGTACTATAAATTGCATTTTACGAAAACATTATTCTCTCGTAACTCTAAGCTACTAAATCTACAAAAATAAATAAATATTTTTAAATATTAGAAAAATTGTTCCTCGTTGATTCGTCTGCTGGAGATTCTCTCGTTGATCTCACCTTCTTCGAGCTTTCAATGCCGTGTTGTTGACGACAAACCTCAACTTTCTTAAATTAAGCTTCGCACGAACGATGTTGGAAGCGCCGATGCCGTCCTTCGTTTCAAAAGCTAGAACAGCTTTCAATTCCGCCGCTGCTAAAGCTGAGCGTGTTTTCACTGATCTCAAATCCGATCGAGGTAGTTTGGATTTCAATCTCTCTCTGTTCCCGTAGCTTCCGGTTTACTAAAATTTGACTGATGTATAAACCTCTGTTCTTAATCTGTTTTATTTCTGTTGAAATTCGTTTGGATTAGATCAGATTCTGTTGTTGTAAAGATATAATCTAATTCCATTTAAGATTCTTTCTCGTTTCAAGTTGAAATTCAAGTCTATTTTGGTATTCTTGTTGTTTTATTTGGTGATCTTTATCTGATTTGCTTGAGTGTTTTTGTTGGAATTGTTGAAGAGTTGGAGCAGCAAACGAAGAGGAATGAGAATGGATTTAAGGTAGGTTTATTTCTATAATCACGGAATCATCTTGAGCATTGGTATAATAGATTCTATTTCAGAAAAAAAAACTGGGGAAAATGAAGAGAAAATGAATTTTTATGATGTGCAGATTTACTCATTTTATAGGATTTAACATGTATTTGAATTTTGGGATTGAAAAGTAGTAAGCTAGATTAAACATTTGAAGACTTTTAAAGAGCTGTAAAAGAGTTAATATACTTATATGTATTGAAATTTTACAGCATTGATTTGCGATTTTGGATTGCTTGATGAAGTAGAATGCTATGTGAGTATTCTCCATTAGGTACAGTTTTGTAGTTTCTGATAATTGGAAATGTTGGAACAGGAAGAGAATGAAGTGAAGCTTCAGGGATGGACAACTGCACATATTAGAAAAAAGCAAGAGTGGCAAAACAAACTGAAAAACTTAAGAATTGGGAGGAAAGGAGTTGAAAATCAAGAGAAGGTTGAAGATTCAACCATGGCTGCTCCTTTCTATGATTCAAATTTACTCATTCTTAAATCAAAGCAAGGACAAGAAGCCAAGGTAGAAATGATCCATCTTTTCAGACTAGTAATAGGCATTGCCAAAGAATTCTATATGCCTCTAGTCAAGATTTTGTTTGCTTCTCTGTGTTGAATGATTATATTTTCTTTTGATGTCAAATTCTAGGCATCAGATGTTTGCTACTTGGTACAATCTCTAAATGCTGTTGATATGAACAGTATCCCTCGGGCATCCATAGTGAAGCAGCTGGCTGTAGCCATCGAGTGAGTCTTTCTTCATAAGTTGTTACACAATTTAGATCTTTCCTTCACTCCTTGTCATATAGTTTCTGGCTATTTTTTTTTTCCAAAAAAATTCAATTATGAGATTTGATTTAAGAATTTATGAGGCTAAAGTATAAGTGCTGACCAATTTATGTACTCTTTGACTACAATATTTTTTGATGTTCTGCTCTTCCTTCTCATTATTTCCTTATAACTTCTTTCTTTTTCAGAGCAGGGAAAAGGGCTAAGTGTTTGAAAGATTTTCTTGCATCATCTCGAAGTTCATCACCAGTGAGGGAGAGAGGGAGCTTGAGCCTCTCTGCGGTGAAATCATTGGTTCTTGGTGAAAAAGAGGATAAGCTTGGTTTTGATTCAGGAGATGAGGAAAAAGTGGATTCTCTAATAAATGCCTTGTTTAATTTTGGTAGGTTTTCCTTGCACTGGGAAAGCTTTCTTCATTAATTAATGCTATTTATTTTCCTACTGTGTGTAATTTTGCCATATATTGTTAACAGATAGTAACTTCCTCAGAAGAAAGATTAGCTCTGATTTGGAGTCTCCTAGCAAAAGAGCATCTTTCGTAAAAGATCTTCATGCTGCTCCCCCTAGTAGCTTTGTTGTAAAGCTAGCTGAAGTAATTGGTAGTTTTCCAACACCAAAGAGAATGGCTTTGTTCTGGTGCAGGGTTGTTGATGAAGTAAGTCATTGTGTTGAAAATCTTTGGATTTAATAAATCCTTCTGTATTTTGATTAGCATATGATATAAGATTAGTGGATTGTTCACTCTGTCGGTGAATGTTCCATTGATAAGTCATTGCAACAAAATGTGACGTATTGTAGCTCTTTTAATAACCTCTCTCAAATAATCAACATGTGCAGTTAAGGAGCTTTTGGAATGAAGAGAAACAGATACCATGGACACCTCTTGACGAGAATATAGATTTGGAAAGTTGCCTACTGCACCAATGGTTACAGGTTATAAACTGCTGTCTTGCCAGGAAAGCACGCTGCTCAGCTGCTTCCAAAGCAATAGATGATGTAATGAGGCAAGCCAGTTTAGCCAATGAAGAGTCAGACGTTTCAGTAGCAATGGGTTCTCCAGTTTCTCTTATGTATGCGAAATGTAGCACCGGGGAACTCATACTCCGGCTAGGCGTTCATCACCAAGTTGAGAACTTAACAATGTTGCAAACAGGTGAACCTGTGTATGCCCCAGTAACACAGGTTCGTAACTTCCTTCACAGTTGTTAAAACTGTGATTAACTTCTATATATCTTAAGTCCTAGTGGTTATGTCCATGTAGGAAGGGCCCTTGCTGACAGAAGATCTTATTAGAGAAACAGAGGAATTAGTACTGCGGACAGGGAGGTGAGTGTTGTCTCTTTCGAGACAACGAGCTATTCGACATTAGAATAATAGGGCGGAAAACATTAATATTTTAGACACTTTTCAATTGATAGATTGCTCGATTGTTGTCTTTTTTATGGTTCAGCATGGGGGCTGGATGTTCTCAACTCTCGTCCGACATGCAAGCTTTCAAGGTTATTATGTAAAAGTGAAACATCATATTGAAGTTAGAATATATAATATTGGGTGATCTAAAATTTGTTATATTTGTACAACGATTAGGCAGCAAATCCTGGCTGTATTTTGGAAGATTTTGTAAGATGGCACTCTCCTCCAGACTGGACTGAAACTGATACTTCTTCAGGAGATGATTCTTCGCCCTCACGAGGTCAATTAAGTATCCGAATGCAAAAAGAAGGTGCAAACCTTTCTTCTCTTCATGTGGTGTTAAACCAGAATAGTATTTTAAGCCTTGCTCTCAACTTTCTTTGCAACTTTTATATATTATTAGGTAATTTATGGCGCGAGCTTTGGGAAACAGCTAAACCAATGCCTGCAGCTAAACAAGCACCTTTATTTGATGAAGATTTGGCTGTGTAAGTTTCAATAATAATTCATCTTAGTCATAGTAGATTCTGTATTGGATCACTCATGGAGATTTTGCTTGTTGCCAACTTTTAACAGGGAAGGAATATTGAATTCCTTGGAAGACATTCCAGCTACTGAACTTTTCGAGCAACTGTTTGTTTCTCTTGTAAGTTTTCACCATCAAATCACATATTATCGTCTTTATTTTATGTATTTGTAAAGTAAATTTAAGATATTAGCTATAAAAAGCAGTTTGATGATTGGGGTTGGTTCTAAAATTCCTCAGATTTCCCTGGGATTTGTGATGCTGGATCCAATATTATCCGCGAACGATGACTTTTCGAAGCTTTTCTTAGAATGCAAGGATTATGTAGTTTCCACTTGCCAAGGAGGTGCTTGGAGAGATAAACTTGATGATCTCTGTCAGGTACTTAACCATACCTGTGAAAAGTCTATATAAAAATTGGTAATTTAAAATTTTGGGATCAAAAATTAATATTTTTAAAAATTTGGGGCCTATAAAAAAGGACTAGGTAAAAATTTGGAGGTTAATATCCAAATTTCTTTGAGCTCTGCTCAAGACCAGTCTTGGTTTTAGGTCAGGGTCTAACTGACCATGGGTATATGAACATCATGACCTGACTCGGCCCTAAAATTATTGTGGGCTAAAGCCAAAAAAAAATTATTTTTGCTAAAGTAAATAATCAATATAAAACTTAGGGTCATAAAATAAATTATATCAATATTTTGGGGGCCAGAAAGAAAAAAAAGTGAGCTAAAGTTTATTACTTAAATTTTGGTGCCACATAAGTTCTATAGACTTGGCCTGGGACCGACCAAGATCATGAGTTCATGACACTAATCATACATACAGAAACTAACGATTTGGTTTGATTTAATTTGGTAAAATAGGTCTATGAGACGGTGGAAACAATGTTATTACGTCCAGAAGAAGTCTTGAGATCAATGAAGCAAACAGAGGAGTCACCATCAAACGGCAGCGAAACAAAACGGCGATTCAAGCGGCTTAGTTTCATAATCCGTCGTAAAGAACGAAACCTGAAGAGAGTTTCGTCAGAAACTGAACTTAAAAGTAAAGAACCTAGCCCCCGCCAATCGTTCTCTAATCTTTTTGATGGTACGTCGTCTCTGTTTACAAAGAGACCTCCTCGACCTGAAAATGTGACTCTTGTCTGAATCCTTGTTTTTTTTATTTTATTTTATTTTTTTTTAGGTTTTTCTAAGTTGATCAATTGGTTGGTAAATGTAAATTTATATTATTTAAAACATTTCTCAGGGGAAATGTAAATTCAATGTAAGAAGATGTGAAAATGAAAGGTTTTAGATTCTGTAAACATCTGTTTGAGGAACTATATCTGTAGAGTTTAAGAAGCAATTTGTTTGGGTAATATAGGCTACTTGGCCCATGGGCTTTTGTTGTTAACGAACGGTGCTTTTTATCTGAGCTTTCTACCTGCTGCTTGTCAATTGGAATGGCTTAAAGTTCATGCATAGTTGAGATTAAAAATATCAAAAGTGAAACGCCAGTTTTTTTCGGGTTTTTCTAAGCCTTCCAAATATTTTGTCAAAATTTTAATATAGGTTCACGTACAATCGGCGGTTGCGGACTAAACCACATAACCGTTGACGTCTGTCCGTAGTTAACATGGGTGATAACATTTATAGCTTAGGACCTATATACGCCACAATGTGAGTTGGACCTAATCCTCGGATGATCTGTCCATCTGACATTTTTAGCTACCATTGGTAAATATGAATAGTAAGTTTAATAAAAATACATAAGATATGAATGGACATGCACTCTCTCTAAATTTGAATTTTCTTTAAAAAAAAATTTAAATGTTAAATTTTTCATATCCCAAAATTTTTTTTTTTTCAAAAATTTCATTTTGATGCGTCAAGTCGATATACAACGATACTCCTAATTTGGATTAAGAAAAAAATTTATCATATATTCATTTGGTCAAGAAAAGGAGAATTGCCACGTGTTATAATCTTCTGAAATTTGCATTATTCTTTTTGTGACTTGCTGAAAAGCTCAGAAAAGTCATATACATTTCCAGATCCTCTCTCTCCTCCTTCAGTTCGGCAGACCCTAATAAGTTTCTCATTTGGCGGTGAAGTTTCTCTCTACCTCTTCGGTTAGATTTCAATTTCATTATTGTTCTTCATTCATCTTTTTATGTTTTCGTGGAATTGGTGACTGGAAAATATTACGAATCTGAGCAAATTTTGTTTTGACAAAGTTGCTTTTGGCCTGATTTTGAGGTCTTGGATGAAGAAAATTTCGAATATTAGTGTTTCCATTTTGGTCTGTATTTGTGTTGAAAATCTCACCGAAATCTAATGATTGCTTTCCAAAACGAAACAGAGATTTCGTCGCGATGATGTTGCGTGCTGTTATAAAGAGAGCTTCCACTAGAAGCTCTTCTATTTCGGTTAGTCTTCCTTTTTTGGCTTAGATTCGTCTCAATTTTGATTAGATTTGATGGTTTTACTTGATATCTCTCTTTCAGGGATTGGGAAAATCACTGCAATCTTCTCGTGTTTCAGCCTCTGCCCAAAGCTTTCATTCTGTCTCAGCAACAGATGTATGGTTTCTCATTGTTCATCCTCTATTCATGAACTCATCCTCTTAGGATTTTTACACCAGTTTTAAATTTGTGATACAGACGCTGGTGCCTCGTGGAAGCCATGCTCATAGCTTTCATCATCGTTCTTGTCCAGGTATGTCTTACAAATCTTGATTTATGTTTGCTTTTGCTATTTGAGGCTCTTTTATTTGACAATAACTCTCTTTTTTCATCCTTTGCAGGATGTTCAAGCTGCTCGAGGTTAGGAAGCTCAGTGTTCTGTTTGTTTATAGACTATAAGACTCAAGTCTCTCACAATTATCATTGAAATTGTTTTATTCATGTGTATAGGATTGTTTTCAGCGGTAACCATGGCACAGCCCTGCAAAGATGGGTCAGACCTTTTTCATCTGATAGTGGTATGATTGCTCTCGATGAAAATATTCCTTTATTTCAAGTTATTACAGTTTTTTCCCATGTTTTTGAACCCATAACAGCTTAGCCGATTGATCCTATATATGTGCATCACCAGTATTTGGATAGATACGGCATTTCAAGTTCTTAACTAAGCTACAGGCTATAAGTTACTTTTTGTATTCAGATTCTTGTGAAACATGTGGTTTAATTAGGTTTTGTACTCTATTGTTATTGTAAATTAGATTTCTAAGCGTTTTGACACAGTTTCTTGTATATATTGTTGAAGGGGATGTCGTGGAAGCTGTTGTGCCTCACATGGGTGAATCAATCACCGATGGAACCCTAGCCAACTTTCTGAAGCGTATGATTGTCTTTGCATTATCTTCTTGTCGATTTCTTTCCAATTCTTAGAATATTCCTTAGTTGATTCTTATAATGCTGGTTTTCTTGCAGAACCTGGTGACAGAGTAGAGGCTGATGAGCCTATTGCACAAATTGAAACTGACAAGGTACAAACAATTACCAATCTCCATTTTTTTTTCAATAGCTGTTTGGCCGGTTTCCAGTGTAGCTTTCCTAATACTAAAGTTTGATTCATCTTTGTGATTTAGGTGACAATAGATATCGCTAGCCCAGCAAGTGGTGTGATCAAAGAGGTAAAATATTTGTGTCATTTACTGTTCGTCTGGTACTGCTCTTGTTCCTAGCCATAATTTTCTTTTTCTTTTTCTTTTCTGCAGTTTCTAGTCAAGGAAGGAGATACTGTAGAACCGGGTCACAAGGTAGCTATTATTTCAACGTCTGCAGATGATGTGGCTCATGTTGCACCGTCAGAAAAGACACCAGAGAAACCTGCTCCCAAGCCTTCTCCTCCTGCTGAGACTCCCAAAGCTGAAAGTACTAAAGTTGCAGAGAAACCCAAGACACCATCACCGCCACCACCACCGCCATCTAAACAGTCTGCGAAAGAACCACAGCTTCCTCCTAAGGATAGGGAAAGACGGGTATGCAAATTGTGTCATTAGTCTTACTTATATATGTTTTCCTTAAGAGAAAAGCTTGTTACATTAATATGATTTGATGATATGGAATCTTAACAACATTTTCAGGTTCCTATGACAAGACTTCGCAAGCGAGTTGCAACTAGGTTGAAAGACTCTCAAAACACTTTCGCGCTGCTGACAACTTTCAATGAAGTTGATATGTAAGTTAGAGCTAATTAAAAACTCCATGCTGATACATCTCATATCTTTATACAATTATCTTAGTTCACCAAAGTTGTTTCCTTTCTCATGTAGGACTAATCTGATGAAGCTCCGATCTCAATACAAGGATGCGTTTTTCGAAAAACATGGAGTGAAGTTGGGGCTTATGTCCGGTTTCATTAAAGTATGCCAACGTTTACTGAACTGATTAACATACTCTACCGATAAAGTAATCTTCTTTAACTATTGTTTTCAGGCTGCTGTAAGTGCCCTTCAGCACCAACCAGTAGTAAATGCAGTTATCGACGGAGAGGATATCATTTACAGAGACTATGTCGATATCAGTATTGCCGTTGGTACCTCCAAGGTTTGTTTACGCAATTTCTCTTGATAAAGATCTCCAAACATTGACTTATAACATCATCTTATTGATTGATTGATTATGTTCATTCAATTTATAGGGTCTTGTGGTTCCAGTCATAAGAGGTGCTGAAAATATGAACTTTGCTGAGATAGAGAAAACTATTAACTCTCTTGCTAAGAAAGCTAATGAAGGAACCATATCAATCGACGAAATGGCTGGAGGATCATTCACAGTATCTAATGGTGGTGTCTATGGAAGTCTTATAAGCACTCCTATCATCAACCCTCCTCAGGTTTGGTTCATATCTCACTATACTCAGAGGCGTGACTATGGCTTTGTTAAAAAACAATCCCCTAAGGCCATAAAAATTTATAAATATAATTAAGCACACTTTTCTTTCTTTTTTTCTTGAAAAAACAAAAAATAAATTAGGCAAAATTAGGCACCCTATAGTTTGGTAATTTGCTTTTAAGCCTCGGCAAGTCTAAGCACGGTGTTTTCTTGCCTTACTAACGCCGAAAATACTCTGGTTTTGTAGTCTGCAATTCTCGGAATGCATTCGATAGTGCAACGTCCAATGGTGGTAGGAGGAAATGTAGTACCAAGGCCAATGATGTATATAGCATTGACATATGATCATAGGCTAATTGATGGAAGAGAGGCTGTCTATTTCTTGCGCCGTATCAAAGATGTTGTTGAAGATCCTCAGAGGCTTCTTCTCGACATATGAAAGACAGAAAAGATCATGTCTTTTCTTTTCAGGTAAACCATATTGCAATTTGCAGATGATGATTTGAAAAAAAATACAAACTTTTTTTTAATGTGAAGACAGTTTCAAGTGTTTTTTTTTTTACCGGGCGGGAAAAGCATCGGTGTTGCTGAGTTTTTTTTATATACATTTTCAACAAAATTTTTAATTTTTACTTGAAATAATGCCATTTATTGGGTGAAAGAATTTAATTTCCATGAAGTTTTTTTATGTTGTGATGCAAAGGATATTGGTTAATACATAAAATATAGTATCATTTGGATTGGGTTGGATTTTACGATGTTGTTTTGTATAGAAATGTTAAATGGAGAAAATTATGTAGTTAAAAGCATAAACCATAACTTATAGAATATGCAAAATTTGCTGTTATCTTTTTGAAGTAATTAACTTTTGTTCAAAAAAATAGTAAGCAAAAAAAGGATTATAAGTTGAAATGTTTAAGGACTTAGGGTTTATAAACATTCCAATAATGGAATATATGAAAGATAACAACTTTTTATTTTATCAAGTTTTTGCTTTCAATATTTTTAAAGATGAATATGTATAGAATATCTAATTTCTTTCAAAATATATATATATATTTATAAATTTCAAACCATAATTTTTTTTGGTTTCATAAATTTTGTTTAGTGTAGTATGGTTTAAATTTTTTCGTTGTTTCTAGCTTTTAAAATATATGAGAATACTTCCACTTTTTATAAAGTCAACCCTTTAAAATAACCCTTTTTATGGTAAGAAAAAAAAACCTATCTTTGAAAAATAACTAATTTATACATTTAAAAATTTATACAAATGATAGTACTAAATAATTATGTAAAACTCAAAAAGTTGTTAAATTATCAATGTAAAAAAGAAGTTTGCGCGTGGCTTATTAGTTAATGCAACATAAATTAAAGATATCGTAAAGAAACATTAGATTATCGTATAGTTCAAAAAATAGCTAATAGGTAGTAGGCCAATGGTGTTGACTTTTGTGACGTAAAGTTTCTAGATTATTTTTGTAACAAATGGGACCAAAGCGTTGACCTCTCTTACAACTTCCTTGAACTATAAACAAACAATGAATCTAATATTTGTCGACGCCTTTGACCGGTTAGAGAGACCGGTTTATTCTTCTATGTATTTACTATTCCGGTTTATCAAATCAATCACGGTTTGCGTTTAATTGCAGAACCGAGGACCTGTTTAATTTCTTTTATATAATTTTTTTTTTCGAATATGATAAACTATACTTTTTAAAAACTGGGTCCTATTTATATATTGTTACTAAAAAAACTTCTATTTGATTTGAGATTTTATGCAAATGTTCCAATTGTACGTTTTAAAAATCGGTCTTGACAAAATTATATCAGTTTAATATCACTATCAAATCCGAATAAAATAAAAATATACCGATGTTTAAACATCAAAAATATATAATTATTGTGATATTTTTGTGTATATATATTTGACTAAAAAAATATGTTTTGGTTAATATCCACCACAAAATTTGTATTTATTCCTAAATGTTTAAGTTATAAACTAGTAACACATCATCATGTTCCTAATTTAAATTTTGAACCAACATCTTTTATGTGAAAGAAATTAGTTATTTTCAGTACGAACTTTTTTGTCTCGTATTATAAAAATAATGATATTGGACAAGTTGATGAAAGAAACGAGCTAAACCTTATTAAGCTCGCTCATGTTTCTCACATTAAAAATTATATATTTATTACAAACCTTATAGAAACTTCGTATCAAATATTATTACAAATTATAATGTAAAATGACCTTAAGCGTATTTGATTGGGCGTATGAAGGTCGAGTTTTAGAATTAAAGTTAAAGCAAGGAAATGCGTAGCTTAATTTATAAATATTTTTGACACTAATAAAACGAAGAAGAAAATTTGAATAATGAATTAAAAACAAAAAAAAAAAAGAATAAAATATAATATTAAAAAAATGGATGCCTTTGCTTGTCCTTGCAACTCGCCTGAATCGGCTCGGACCGGCCCATGAGGCGAGGAGGCTATTGATTCAGTCTTTGTTCGTCACGCAAACGGACGTAAAAGCTACGACTTTTCTTATTTTGTATGTTGACATTGTAATTTAAACTTTTTTATTTTTCCAACTTGATTACATATGGAGAACCTATTATAAAATAAGAAAATTTTCATTAAAAACTACAAAACACATAAAATGTAGATGTAAACACATTAGTTGTTCAACATGATACCAATAAAATAAGTTCCTCAAATTTAGCATTTATAAAGCGTAATTAGATATTCACACAAATTTCCGAGTATGAACAGCCAATCATTTTATTAGTGACGAATCTATGACGAAAAATTTAGGAGAAAAAAATTAGATAGATTTTTATTTTTATTTTTACATGCAAAAAAAAATATTTTCTAGATTTAGGGGGGCGTATGCCCACCCATGCCAACATTTATATCTAAAGTTGTTAATTAGGCGGGCCACTCGCGGACTTAGCATGTACCGAACTGACGCGATGCGGTCATGGTCACCAAACAATTTAGGCTCATATTAATAGCGGACTAAAAATTTGATGGCCCATGCTTATACAGGCTGACTCATATAGCCCGCATATAATACCGCAACCTCATAACCTTTCTTTCACAGTCCACAGCCGTGTCCGCAGCCCGCAACCCACACCCATAAGTAATAAAGATAAATTTTCAAAATTTTGGTCGGCAAGTAGACTAGTCCGCAAAAAAACCTGACAATTCTACGGAAAAGCTCATGCGCTAACCTGCGGCAATGCTTTTTGAACCGTGCGGTCATAGTTTTAAACATTTTAGCCCGCGAACTAGCATGGATTTCAAATTTTTCAAGAGAGAGAGCCTGGATGCCTCTCCCAAAACTGTAGGCCGCACACCCACCTCTAGCTATATCTGCCAGCGCTTCTTATGATGAATGAATCGATTTTACAAGAAAAAAAATGAATTCTCGAAGTAAATGCTACATATATAGTTGAATACATAATTATCTTGAATATGCTAACTCTTTTTTGTTGTAAATACATAATTGTCTTAAATATATTAACTTTTTTTTTCTATGACTTGCAAGGGATAAAAAAAATTAAAGAATGTTTATGAGATTGATAATTGACAATAATAATTCACCACAAAATCAAATAAACTATATCCCAAAAATATTTCTTACAGCCATTGATTTTAGTTTTTTATAGCCTCTCTTAGTATACATTAGTTTGAATAACATTGTAATTTGAAATCGAAATTAATGCATGATATATATCCAAAATATACAATATATTAAGCAAAAAAAAAATTGTCCAAACGTAAGACTTTGTAATTTTGTAATTTTATTATAATCGCGTATGTGAATACCTCAACGTAAGCAAATAAGCATGTGCATGTACATGCACATAAATAAAATACAAATTACTAAAATAATAATAAAAAATTAAAAAACTAAAACTTCTCTTCCCAAGAAATATCAATCGATTTCTTGAAACCTTCCTTAACCTTTTCACCACATTTCCCGCGTCAACTCGTCTCGACAACAACTATAAACTCTAAGTCCACCCTCTCCTCAATTTCCCCCACAACACAATCTCTCTCTCTCTCTCTACATTCACAAATAACACCAAGAGAGAGAAAGAACAAGAACAAGATCAAGATCAACAAAAGATGTCTCAATTCATGAAGCTAATCGTGACAATGGCATTAACAATCGCAATCACACTCACCATCATCACCACCACAACCACTACCACCAACACCGCAACATTTCAAGACTCTTTAAAGGATCTTACACGACCAGAAGAGGTTAAGATCAGACCAAGTCGTTTCTTAGCACAAAAAGACCCACAAGGACCACAAGTACCTAACCCAAACGCAGCTGATCATTGCAACAAGGATCCAGAGATTTGCAATACTAGCTACTACAGCACCGGAGCAAACTCTACAATGGCTTGTTGTAACAACAAATGTATGGATTTAAAAACCGACGACAACAACTGTGGCGCCTGCAAGAACAAATGCAAGTTCGGACAGACTTGTTGTCGTGGTCAGTGTGTTTACGTGGCATATGATAAACGGCATTGTGGTCAGTGTAACCATCGTTGCAATCTCGGCGAGTATTGCGTCTATGGTCTCTGTAACTACGCGTGATGGAAAAAAAATTATTTAAGTAAAATTATATATATATACTGATGATTTATTTTACATGGAAACTGATTGAAGTCAGTAGAATTAATTATTAATTTAATAATTAATTAAGGTGTTGTTATGTGTATTTTTGGATTTTTCATAATGTTTTGAAGGGTATATAAGAAGAGATTATTTTTATATTAATAATGTCTGAATAAAATGGAACATCCTCGTTTCCAATATTATTATGCTGTTTTTTTTTTTTAATTTTATGAGTGTATGTATATATACACTACAAAAAAATATTATGATATAAATATAATACATAAATAAAGTCTCTTCTTTCATAGTTGGTTTACGATTTACTAGAAAAAAAATGAATGCAAGATAATTGAAATGATAGAAATATGAATTGAACATTAAAGTTACTACCGAGGTCTTTTATTCTAGTGGTTTGAGTCCACTAGCATGACTTTGGTATCGGAAGTTCGATTCCCCGCCTCTACGATGAGGTTTTTTTTTAGTGAAATTTAGGTTCTGTATTTTAATATAAGATATTTAGAGAAAAAAATTATTTATTAGAAAATTTTGTATTTCCTAGTATTCCTTTATATTAACTTTGTATTTTTTTATCTTATCCATGCAAAATTAAATGATGTATTTAATATAAGACTTTAAATATTTTTACTTTAAAACAATAATAAAAAAGTTAAAATTTATACTTTCAAATTTATCAATTTTTTTTTAAATATATATGAAAACATTAAAAAAAATCTAATATTTAAAAACGGATGGAATATTATTTAATTATTAGTAAATGAATAGAAAAAGAAAAAATACATGCAAAGTGGTTTTGGAGGATTAATACAATCTAGTAAAAATAAATAATAAAATGAAATCTCTATGCCGTGTGATTTCAGTTGAAATTTCTATTGGTCCGGGAGATTCGATGTATTAATTTGCACTTGTTAGAATATTCATCTTAAATCTATTTTAATATCAAAACCTTTTTATATTCTGCTGGCTGCTTCATTTGAAAATTGATTGGCTGTTTTGAAAGCATGCATGTGCACTGACCTATTACAACTTGTTGGAACATGAAACATGAAACGTTGATAACAAGTTTGTGTTTGAAATATTTAGAATGTATTTTTTTTTTTTTTAAATCTTACTTGACTATGAGATTTCTGACTCTACCTTCATGTAAATAATAATAATTAAAAAATTAAGAAAATGTTATAAAGTTCTTTTAAGAAAATATTTATTAATTTATTTTATTAGGAAAATATTTTATGAAATTTATTCTTTCTCAAAAAATATTACTTTCTCCATATTTTATTAAATATCTTTTTAAGTTTTAAATTTTGTAAATAAATAAATAAATATCATTTTAGATAAAAAGTGTTATTTTTTCATATTTATCTATATTGTTTTATCGTAATCATATCTTTTTACCAAAACCAATATTTTTTTTTATATAAATATAGACCAATGAAATTAAAGATATATAGAAAAAAAATAAAGATAAAATAGTTCAAAATTTTTATTCTTAATAGTTGTATAAAACTAGGGGTGGGCAAACGAAAATTCAGGACATGATATTTCGGAAACGGAAACGGAACGAAAATTCGGAAACTAAAATATTTGCCCCATTTTTGTCCTGTTTAATATTTGGGACGTGAACGGGATGGAAACGGAAAATCCTGAATTTTTTTGGATATTTTGTTTTTTAAAAATTAAAAATTTTAAAACTAAAAAAACCAACATAATTAGTTAAACATTAATAAAATATATATCCAACAACAACAATATTATATTATAAAAAATATATATTGATATCTTCCATTCATATGACAAATTAACACAATTATTAGTTTTATTAAAATGTTTAGTAATAAAAATATAAAAGTTAGAAATTGAGTATATTCATTTTCCATAAATATCTTCTACATATTTAATCCATATATAATTATATATAGAAATATAATACTTTCAGGACAAAACAGGATTTCGGTAATTCCCGTTTTCGTTAGAAAAATAAAAACTTTTCTCAAACGGAAATGAATTTCTATATAGAATGGAATGGGACGGAACAGAAACGAGTCGGAACGGAACGAGTCGGGACGGGACGGGTCGGGACGAGAAAACACCTCTATATAAAACTATAAAACTTCATTTAAGAAAAACACAAAAAAAAAATAATTATTAGTGCCAGGGACCTGTGGATTATAGACTTACTACGCTTCGGCTGCACCTCTAATTTTTATAAATTTATCTAATTCGAAATATATGGCTATAATAGAAAGTGTGCATTTTATTTATTTTTACACAAAAATAAATGAAACATAATCCACAATTTAAGAATTTAATTCTATTGGCATTTTTTCACATTGGATATTTGGAGTTTAATTTTTATTATCTGATTAAAACCCTCTAAACCAACAAGAAGGTCTCGTAGCCCTTTCGTTGTACTAGAATCGGATCCATCACAGCGGCGAAGCTAAGAGCAGACCGCCAGAACCTTTCTTCTGCAATCAACATTAACGAAGCGACAACTTCACAGGTACAACAAATCGATATCTCTCTAGCTTCTTGTCATCTTTCTCTCCATATATTTTCATTCCACTGATCTGCGTTGAACTTTTACTTCTCACTCTTTAGATATTCTCCAAAACCTTCTTCTTCTTTTTTTCCTTATTGTCCTGTTTGATTTAAGATAAATCACCGATCCTCAACTATACAAAACCCTCTGAATTGCTGTGGGTTTAAATCCGTCGAGATTTTGCATCTATTTTACTGAGTAAGGATATGCCTTGAAGGTGTTCGATAAAATGCCAATTAGAAATGAGCAATTTCGCACTATGGAAATTCATTTCCAAATTCAATTTTTTGTGTTTTTGGGTAGAGTTTTTGGATCCTTATTAAGCCAATTTTGTAATCTAAGTCATCATTAGTGATACAAAAATTGTTCCTTTTGCTAACACCTTAACCTTACATTTGTGTATCTTTTCCATATGAATCTTTTAATTTGGAGATTCATTGGTTTAAAGGTTGGATCTTTACAAATGTGAAGAAGAAATTGTTGTTTTTGATATGTAGACTCGTTGGGAAAATGAAGAAAGGATTGCACCCACAAATGCAATGGATCTCATACGTAACACAAAGCGGTAGATTGATGCACGTGATGATGACAAGAATCCACCATGTTGGTAAAGTCTATCACTTTGGAGCTAAGCGTCAATTGGCTCAAAGCATTGGTCAGATTGCTAAGTTTAAGCGTAGGTTTAATGAGCAAGAGGCTGAACCTGCCGAAGAGAGTAACAACGAGAACCAGAAGAAGTGATTGTAATCAACTCTTTCGAAAACCGATATGAAAAAAAAGTCTAGACTTTTTGGTTTACTTAAGGCAACTATGAACCTTTATTTGCTTGCTTGTCCTGTTTTATTTTCACATTTCTTTAGTTTCTTTGTTTACATCTTTGAAGGTTGAAATCTTTCACATTTTTGTTTCATATGATTGAAATTACTAGTACAAGGTATTATAACATATAAAAAATCAACTTATGATTCAGATAAGGTTTCAAGTTGGTGTTGATAAGGTCTTGTTACATGACATAACTAAATGATACATGTTTTTCTACTCCAGTCCTTCAATAATATCATTAGCTGGATAGAAAACCGAATGACGAAGCTATTGAACAGCTCTCAGTGAATCATTCCCGCGTCTGAGTACAACGTAAGATCTAGTGTTTGAAGTAAGCTGGTTTAACCAAAGCCTCTAAGTTGAGGAAATCCAGAAGATAGACAATCTTATGGTGATGACCATAACCAAGTATGTAAACGTCATTTGACGAGTCGAAATTGTATCAAGTTTTAGGTCCATTAGAAAATTCGGTAAGCAGATTACTCTCATTCTAGAGGATTAGTCGGGTTTTAAAACCCAGATCACTATTGGCTATGAATTGTTTCGATTAATTATATTTTAAATATATATATAAATATAATTTGATTTCCAGTTTTTTCTTCATTCAATTTGATTTCCAGTTACAATTCTAGAAAAATGATGGATATGGCTATTACTAGTTAACGGGCCCTGGAAAAGCCTATAAATTTCATATGCTTAGTAAAACGTTGTCGTTTAACCACTGTCCTGCTAAAAGACTAAAACCCTTCGCCTAACGCCGTCTTGAATACTCATCGTCGACCTCTTTCGCCGGACTTCTCGCTTCCGTTTCTTCCAGGTATATCCCTCTCTCTCTCTCTCTCTCTCTCTCTCTCTCTCTCTCTCTTTTTCCCTCACTGGAAACTATCCATTCCGATTCAAACCTAACTCTCCGATTGCTTCTCTTACATCTCGCGTTTACGCATCATCGATCTGATTAGATTTTAATCCCTGATTCCGTCTCTGAATTCCTTAATTTCGATTCGCTTGTGTATGCTTACATTTTGATTTCATGTTTCTCTGATCTATCTTTAAATTTGTCTATATCATAAATCTTATATGTTTTGTGATGATTTGCAATGGTTAACAGCGAAAATGAGTGGTTTTAGAGCTTTTAAAGCTCAAGTTCCCATTAAATGGAGTGAGAGCTTATACATAACCCTAGTGAGAGGTCTTCCCGGAACCAGGAAGCTTCACAGGCGAACTCTCGAAGCTATGGGACTTCGTAGATGCCATCGCACTGTTTTGCATTCAAACACTTCTTCCATTAGAGGAATGATTGATCAGGTTTCTGTTATGGTCTTATCAAATTTGCCATCTATCAAGGCCAATGTTGACTTAAAGTAAAGTGATTTTTTTCGGTTTTAATTCAGGTTAAAAGAATGGTTGTTGTCGAAACCGAAGAGATGTATAAAGCTCGTAAAGAAGCAGAAGCTAACCATAAAGCTTTGCGACCGCCGCTTGTTGTTAGTCATTCAAGCCCTGCAACAGATTCAACAAACATGTCTTGAAGTACTTCACAAGATGGTAAGCTCTTTAGATCCACTTGAAATTTGTAGGACTCTTAAGTTTAAGATCTTCCAGAAATGTTGGTATCAGTATATTTGGTGCCTCTTTATGTTATTTTGTATACATTGAATCCTTGTGTATGATTGCTCACATTTTGTCAATCTCATATTCATGGATTTGGTTATCTTTTGAGGTCACTCTTTCAAGATTTGTTTGATATTTTAGTGCTAAATTGGTTAGTAAGAATGGTGATTTGGTTTATTCTTTTGTATATATATTAAAGAATTAGCTTTATCTAAAACCAAGGACTTCTGTTGTTTAGAGGTGTCACACTGGGTGAGCGCCCGTGGGCTTAGCCCAACCCGCACCACCGCGGTGCAGTAATGGGTTTAATATATTAGGCCAAAATTATCTGCAGTTTTCAGAATCGAGACCATATATGGCCGCGGGCTTATGAAGGCAGGTGCCTGCGGACAACAGGTTATACCATATGCATGGGTTTAATATTTTAGACACAAAGCCGCGGTCGCCGTTTGTTCACACCGCACAGTCATGTTTTGGGTATTTGGGCCCGCCAACACGTATGGACTTTATTTTGGAACTCATAAGCTCGCAGGCGTTTCAAAATAATTGTGGCGGGTGCCCGTCTGCAGTGACACCTCTACTTCTGTTTATGGAATTTTCAAACTTTTTTTTTAATATATTAAAAAGTAACTTTGTTGACAAAAAAAATAAAAAATAAATAACTTAATCTAAAAGAAAGTTGCCGACTATGGTCATAAATAAATTAAAAAAAAAAAAAAAAACTTGGTCCCCACGTTTACTTGGTGCCCTAGTTTTTTTGGCAGTATAAGAACCCTCTTCTCCGTTTTACAAGCTACACCAGTTATCTGTGTACCCTAATAATGGCTTCTTCATGGTCCGATATACTCCCGGAGCTTCTTACTGCTGTATTCAACAACTTAAATGATGCCAGAGATATCCTTAATTGTGCCACCGTCTGCAATTCCTGGAGATATTCTTCTTCCGTCGTGTATAGTCATAAGTTTGTTCCTTTTCTCTTTGTTTCCCATCTCTCTTCCGATGTAGAAACTGGAGAAATCTCCGATGAATTTAAAATTTTAAGGAATGATTTAAGATTGGTTTGTGGATGCTCACGAGGGTTCTTGTTAACGATTGGTGTTTCTTCCCCGTTTGAGGTTCGTTTACAAAACCCAATTACTAAAACTGTTACTTCTCTTCCACCATTGATATCTCTCCAGGATGTTCAATGGTTGCTTCAATCCCAAGCTATCTGTGAAACCCTAGATAGCTTTGTAAAGAAAGCAGTATCTTCTTCAACAAGTTTATTAGATACTGATTGGGTTGTGGTCATAATATACAACACAGATCGAAAACTAGCGTTCTGCAGACACGGTGATAGCCAATGGACAGATATGGAATCTGATCAAGTTGATGACATTGTGTTCTGTAATGGTGTCTTCTTCGCCATAAACAAAACAGGTAAGATATTTAAATATAATCTTAATCCTAACAATCCAAATCCTAAACCTATTACTTTATGCAGCACGTCGCCGTTCCGGCACGACTTTTGTAAGAAATACTTAGCGGAATCGGCTCACGGCGGCGAACTATGGGTGATTCTAGAGAAGCTAGACCTTGACGATTTCACAACCTATTTTGAGATTTATGAATTCAGTTCAGAGATCAAAGAGTGGAGAATGGTGACAAGTTTGAGAGGAAAAGCTTTGTTCTTGAGCTCTCGAGGCGGAAGCATAGCGGTTTTAGCAAGTGAAACTGGAGCAAGAGGATTCATCAAAGACAATTCCGTTTACTTCATCGATGGAAACGATGAATTAGGGCGGGTTAATCTGAGCCTTTTTGAATGGGAAAGTAAGCAAATCAGGGAGATTTATCAGCCAAGTTCTTGGAATTGTCGTATGTTTTGGATCTAGAAAGGTTTTTTTGGTCAAACACGGACCACCACAGGCCCGCCTGATAGCCTAAAAATCCCAATAAAAAGAAACTTCATCCCAGAAGCGAGAAATTGAACTCTCAATGCCAAAATAGCCGTTATTGCACTCAACCTACTAGATCTAAGGACACACATACCTTTAAGAGTTGTTTTGTAAGAAAAAAATAATGTTATGAGACTATTTCAGTATTTTTTTTTTTTGTCAAAAGACTATTTCAGTATCTATCTATCTTTACCTCAATATATACTCTCTCTTTTTTGTCAAACAAACCTCAATATATACTTTGATTAATAAAATTTGATTCAATCTTCGATTTAGATTTGAAACTGAGTTCTCGATTGATCTCTGTCACAATTTGGTTATGATTCTGGAGAATTTGAGTTCATGGTTCTCTAATGTATCTTTCAATTTGTGTATATCATAATTTTATATGTTTGTGATTATTTGCAATGGTTAACAGAAAAAATGAGTGGTTTTAGAGCTTTTAAAGTTCAAGTTCCCATTAAATGGAGTGAGAGCTTATACATAACCCTAGTGAGAGGTCTTCCCGGAACCCGAAAGCTTCACAGGCGAACTCTCGAAGCTATGGGACTTCGTAGATGCCATCGCACTGTTTTGCATTCAAACACTTCTTCCATTAGAGAAATGATTGATCAGGTTCTGTTATGTTCTTGTCAAATTTTGCCGTCTATCAAGGCCAATGTTGACTTAAAGTAATGTGATTTTTTTTTTTGGTTAATGCAGGTTAAAAGGATGGTTGTTGTCGAAACCGAAGAGATGTATAAAGCTCGTAAAGAGGCAGAAGCTAACCATAAAGCTTTGCGTCCGCCTCTTGTTGTTAGTCATTCAAGCCCTTCGACAGATTCATCAAACATGTCTTGAAGTACTTTAACCGTCGCTTTCGAGAAGACCCACTTGAAATTTGTAGCCTTCTTAAGTTTAAGATCTTCCAGAAATGTTGGTATCAGTATATTTGGTGCCTTTTTTTGTTATTTTGTGTACATTGAATCCTTGTGTATGATTGCTCACATTTTGTCAATCTTATAATCATGGATTTGGTTTTCTTTTGAGATCCCTGTTTCAAGATTTGGTTTATCTTATAATGCCAAATTGGTTAGTAAGAATGGGTGATTTGGTTTAATTTTTTAAATAAATTAAAGAAGTAGCTTAATCTAAATGCAAGGACTTCTATATTTAGAGGCATCAAAATGGGCGGACGCCTGTGGGTTTAGTCCAATCCACACCGCCAAAGTGATGGTTTAATATTTTAAGCTCAATTTATTTTCGGTTTTAAGAATCTGAACTTTTTATGTCAGCAAGAGCCAGCGTACAGCGGGCTATGCCCAAATACCCATATGCTTGTAATTTCATTTCAGTGACCAAAAAATACAAAAATAATATGGGTCGGTCCACGGACAAGCCGACTGTCGCCGTTTGTCCACACCGCACAGTCATGTTTTGGGTATTTGGGCCCGCCAGCCCGTATGGACTTTATTTTGAAACTCATAAGCTCACAGGCGTTTCAAAATAATAGCGGCGGGTTCCTGTCTGCAATGCACCTCTACTTCTGTTTAAGGAATTTTCAAACCTTTGTTTTTAATATATTAAAAAGTAACTTTATTGACAAAATAAAATAACTTAATCTAAAAGAAAGTTGCCGACTATGGTAATAAATAAAACTTGCTCCCCACGTTTACTTGGTCCCCAAGTTTCTTTTAGCACTATAAGAACCCTCTTCTCTCATTTTACAAGCTAAACCAGTTTTCTCTGTACTAAAATAATGGCTTCTTCATGGTCGGATTTACTCCCGGAGCTTCTTCCTGCTGTATTCAACAACTTAAATGATGCCAGAGATATTCTTAATTGTGCCACCGTCTGTAATTCTTGGAGAGATTCTTCTTCTGTCGTGTATAGTCGCAAGTTTGTTCCTTTTCTCGTTGTTTCTCATCCCTCTTCCGATGAAGAAATTGGAGAAATCTCCGATGAATTTTTTAAAATTCTAAGGAATGATCTAAGATTAGTTTGTGGATGCTCGCGAGGGTTCTTGTTAACGATCGATGGTTCTTCCCCGTTCGAGGTTCATTTACATAACCCCTTTACTAAAACTGTTACTTCTCTTCCACCATTGATATCTCTCGAGGATGTTCAGTGGTTGCTTCAATCCCAAGCTATCTGTGAAACCCTAGATAGCTTTGTAAAGAAAGCAGTATCTTCTTCAACGAGTTTATTAGATCCTAATTGGGTTGTTGTCATAATCTACAACACGGATCGAAAACTAGCGTTCTGCAGAGATAGTGATAGAAAATGGACAGATTTGGAATCTGATCAAGTTGATGACATTGTGTTCTGTAATGGTGTCTTCTTCGCCATAAACAAAACTGGAGAGATATATCACTACAAGCTTACTCCTAACAATTCAAATCCAAAAGCTACTACTTTATGCAGCACGTCACCATTTCGGTTCGACTTTTGTAAGAAATACTTAGCCGAATCCGCATCCGGCCGCGAACTATGGGTGATTCTAAAGAAGCTAGAGCTTGACGATTTCACAACCTATTTTGAGATTTATGAATTCATTTCAGAGATTAAAGAGTGGAGAATGGTGACAAGTTTGAGAGGAAAAGCTTTGTTCTTGAGCTCTCGAGGCGGATGCATAGCGGTTTCAGCAAGTGAAACTGGAGCAAGAGGATTCATCAAAGACAATTCCGTTTACTTCATCGATGGAAACGAAGAATTAGGGCGGATTAATCTGAGCGTCTTTGAATGGGAAAGTAAGCAAATCAGGGAGATTTACCAGCCAAGTTCTTGGAATTGTCATATGTTCTGGATCTAAAGGAGACTTTTTGGTCAAACACCAACAACAATGGACTGACCCGATAACTTAAATCCCAATTTAAAAAAACTTCATCGCTCGATAGAAGCGGAGAATGAAACTCTCAATGCCAAAATCACTAACGATTCACCGTTAGTGCACTCAACCCATCAGATCTAAGGACACACAACCTTTAAGGGTTGTTTTGTAAGAAAAAAAATAATGTTATGAGACTATTTCCGTATTTTTTTTTGTCAAAAGACTATTTCAGTATCTATCTATCTTTACCCCAATATATACTTTGATTAATAAAATTGAGAGTAACTTTTTAGATTTATCAATTGCAACCATGGACGGATGAACAAATCTTATTTGTCAAAAACTTGTTCATCAATTGCAAAAGCCCTTGAAAATTCCATGAACAGAACTCCATAATTTAGGATCCAATAACTTCAAGATTCACATTGAAAATTACCAGAGGAAGTAGTTTCTAAAAGAGAGACTAATCAAAGTAGCACAAACCCAACCAAATTATCCTAAAAGCCCATTCATGATATGCCGTTAAGATCATAGCATTACAAAAAAAAAAGCGAAAACACAGATTCAGGACATTTTTGTACTACCACCGGTCTGATGGAGCATGGCATCGATCTCATCTCCATCTTCCATCTCAAGCTGTAAATTTGGAGATTCATGGTTTAATAAATGATAAATTCAAAAGACGGTAAATTGTAACCCAAGCAGTTAGACAGAGAGTGTGATTTTACCTCATCTGGAGTCTGCTCAGCACGGAGACGACGCCCATCAAAAAGAAAAGCAATTGAGTTGAAATCCACAGATTGACGGTCGCAGTAAGCGTTCATCAACTTCTTGAGCTGTGTGCTCCTCTTGATCTTAAAAAACACTTCATTTCCATCCTAAAGTATGACCAATAATGAAAAAAAATTAATGATTCTTACTTCAAATTATCACAGCTTTCAGAAGAGTTAATTTTATCAAATTTCAAGTTTCTCATCTAAAAATAAAATATTACAACAAAAGATAGCACAAATGCATGAAAATTCATAAAATTGACACAAATTAGAAAAAAAAAGGGTCAAAACCGTAGAATTTGCATTGCAACAAATATATTACATGAAATAAAATGGTAAGTACTCAATCCAGATATGCTTAAATCTCGAAAACAGACTTTTATATACTCAAATGGCTAAAGACAAAAATATTTTCTTGGATTTCCAAATCCAATTTGGAAAAACACAACACTAGAACGATTGAAAACTACTACACACAGCCAACGACGAATTCAGAACAAAATTTTATAATATTTAGGAGATGCATCAAAAAAATATACATCGGAAAAAAAAAAATCCAAGATTTAGGGGCTCATGCCGAACAATGCCCCCTGATATCCGTCCTAGTACACAGCCAATACCGTAGAATTTGCATTGCAACAAAAGTATTACATGAAATAAAATGCTTCCAAATCCTAAATACTCAAATGTATTACATACTCAAATGCCTAAATACAAAAATATTTCCTTGGATTTCCAAATCCAATTTGGAAAAACACAACACTAAAATGATTTGAAAACTACTATACACACATCCAATAACGAATTCAGGACAAAATTTTAAGGGCGGACAAAAATATTTAGGAAGAAATTTCCCAGATTTAGGGGCGCATGCCCAACAATGCCCCCTTATATCCGTCCCAATACACAGCCAATAAATCCATGAACAAATGATCACTATCTCCTTCACCGATTGCTACAACTTATGACAATACACAACTCACAGCTCTCAATTTAAAAAAAAAAAAAAAATCTTCAAAAAATCAATTTAAGCTACGCTTACACTAGAATCTCTTCCTCTGTAAACAAATCACGAAAAAGTTAACAAATTTATCAACAATAACGATACAGTTCCAGATATTTTGATGAAGATTCCTGCTAGAACCAGAATCTACTCCGTTTCCAACACTGGATTTCAAAACCCTAGGCTCTAGAAAGTCTAAAAATCTCCATCTGTTACTGTCACAGCATAAGAAACCCTAACTACATACAATCGAGGCTAACTGACAACAGAATCGTCAAAAAATCGCACGAAAAGAGAAGGAGAAAGAGAACACAGTTACCTGACCCTTGACTTTGAGATTTATGTGACCTCCGCCTTGATCTCCTGGCTTCTTATCTTCCTCCTGAGTAGCAGACATCTTCCTTTATCAGATTTTTCCGGCCAGAGACGAAACCCTAAGAGAGAGATTCGAGCGATTGCAGAATAAATGGTTTTAGAGAAAATCGGAGAGAAAATAAAAAAAAAACTTATAAATAGTCGCATCGGATTCTTATGTGTCTAATCGTACGGTTCATAATCTTTGGATAGCTTATCATCCGACGGCTGGGAGAAGACTGAATTCCTTAATTAAAAATATGGTGCTATTTAATGGGCTATTTTTTAAAGGTATATGGGATCACATGAAAATAGCCCCTACTTATTTGTTATTTGGAAGGTTTACTTTATTATTTTATATAAACTCTATAGCCAGCCGACAACAAAAATATATATAAACTCTATATTTACTAAAATAATGAAAATGATATAATATATATTGAACAACGTAAGAAAAAAAAAATATATATATATATACATATAATTTAAGGAAATTAAGTAACTTTAAACTTCTAATCAATACAATAAATGACATAATATTTAGATATTTTATTTGAACAATTTATTAATATTCTAAAATTCAAATTTACATAATAAAAATATATTTATTAGATTTTGGTGAATAATTTCAAAATATTTAAAAAAACCTTTTAATATGTAATAAAATTTTGTAATATGAAAAAAAAAACAAATGGAAATAAAACTAAACGTAATATTTTTGTAAAATATTTCTAACTAAATTTTTTTATTTAAAAATACTTTTTTATATAATATATTTGACATATTTTGCTTGGTTTGTTTCTCAAATATTTCCTTATAAACTATTATATTTTTCCTCGGAAACAAAACTACTATATATTTTTCTCATTTATCTATGTAAAATGGATTTTTTCCAATGTTTTTTTGAGTTTTCCTCAAATTTATATTTGTTTACAATTTAGGTTTTTTTGTAAGAAGCCAAATTATTATATTTGTCTTTCGAAAAAAAAGCATTCATGTCATTTTGCATCCAATAATTGTTAAGATTTTATAAAAATACCATATTTTTGTGTATAGTAGCTATAGTAGAAGAGCATGTTGTATTCGATTTAACAAAAATATGTTATTCCAAAAACACCTTTATTGAATTTAAATATTTAAACAAATTAACTGTCAAACACGTGAATTAAAAAAAGGGGAGGGTAATTCCAAAATAAATCTTCTATGAGATTTTAAAAGTTATGTACGTTGTAGATGGAGGTGTTAAATGGGCGGGCGCGTTCACGGTCTTGAAAAATTAGGCATAAATTAACTGCGAGTTAAAAAAAAATTAGTCCGCCTAGCCCGTGGCTAAATGGGAGGGTGCCTGTAGGTTGGCGGGTTAGCCCGCATAGTTCGGATGTATAATCCGTTCATATATACCACTCATATAACCCGCCCATATACCTTGCCCGCCTGCCCAATTTGTTTTTTTTATTAAAAAATGTTTTATATATATATATATATTCAAAATTTTGGGCCCACCGGCGGACAAGTCCGCAAAATAGCATGCGGCCCGGCCAGTCCGCAAAATAGTTTTTTATGTAATTTTTTCGACCTCCCTCCTAAAATTTTTTTAGTCTTCTAGATTCATCACTTTATATATATATATTCTCTTTTTTCATATATATAAAAATATATGTACTTTCAACAAGTTTTATTGATATATAATATTTATTCAAATATAATATTAAAAAAAAAAAATTCAAATTGTATATCACATAGGATTCTTAATAATTCCATTGTATTGTATCAAAACTCTTTGTTAATGTATACAATTGTGTTCCTGGAAGGTCATAAAGAGATTGGTTGTTTTTTTTTTTTTTTTTTNAAAGATTTGTTTTTTTTTTTTTTTTTTTTTTGCACAATACAATATAAATATACGCATTTTAAGTATTTGGTGGCCCTAAACAATTATTCGATCGCTTTTCACGTATATAAAAATTCTAATTTTGGAGTCTTCGGTCAAGTACGATGAAACGGTCAAACTTGCAATTTCAAAAATAGTTTAGTGGGTATTTATTTAAGAAACGTCGGGACGTCATGTCTGAAGGAATTGAAATAAACCTCCCGATACGGGATCAATTCCTAGAAGAGATTTCATAGTGATAAAGTAATTTTAGATAGAACAGGAATTGCAATTGGTATCTCCAGACATTTCACAACGCAATTTTATACCGTGATAATGAGATTTCATAAGGATTGTTTCGTCTAGTTGGATACCAAACTTTGCTATCTCGACTTTTGAGATTCGTGTTGTTCTCAGTTAGAGAATGTTTGTAGATCCCTTCGTGGATCGTCATTACCCTATAATGGGTTGTCTTTACCCTATAATGAGTTTGTAATTTCCCTTTATAGGATGATTGTATTTGTACCCTCTTGTACCCCCTTGGTGGATTTCTGTATTAATGATCAATACAATATGTTGCTGAAAAAAAAAAAAGAAAAAAAAAAAGACTATAGATATTAAGTAATTTTTGTATTTATTTTTTAAATCTAGAATTCACTAAATGATTAAATTAGTCTTACAAAAGCTTTAAAAAATTGTCCATTTTCTCGTCATTCCTCTCCTCTTTCTTCTTCTTCTTCTTCGTATCCATTCCTCTTCTTTGATGGAGCTTTAACATTTACCAACTTTTTATTTCTTTTTGATCTCTTTATCTATTTCTTATTTTTTATCTTTCCAAAATTAAATCTTCCGGATTTTTATATTTTTTCTTTCACTATTAAATATTCAGAACTAACAAATTTTGATTTATAATTTAGATCTAGACATTTACTGTTTTTTTTAAATTTACAATTTTAGATAAGAAATTGTATCGATGGTAGAAAAAGAGTGTGATAGAAACCATGTTAACTTTAGTCGAATATCTTACGAGAAAAAAATCATAGATTTCAATGAATTCAAACCTGAAATTGCAAGCATTTTCCATTCGAAATCCATGAATTTGGATTGGTGAAAGAAATTTCCGGTCAGAAGCAAAGAATTGATGTGAAAATTGTGCCTAATTTTCGGGAAAAATATCAATTAGTAGGATTCATGTGTTCGTGTTTATGTTAATCAATTCCTAAAGAAGTAAAAATTACATGTAAACATGCTAACAAAATATTTGTATACCCAAAACGAATTTGTTGTTATATCAGTTGGTGGGTATTCGGGAACAACTTCTCTTCCCAAAACCATGGAAAGAGTCCAAATTATGGTATGACGAGCACAAGCCGAATCGAAAGACAGATCGTTTACTGCCATTTTTTAGATGGTGAAGTTTGTCTTTTAATGCCGTTTTTATGAAAAAGACGGTAGAATTTGTCTTTTAGCGTCTGATTTTAATACATAATTATACCTAGTTAGTCGGTTATATTGGACTTCACGTAGTTGAACTTTGATCTAAAATGTGTAAACGTAGTTATACCGTCACATAATTTGTTTATTTTTGGTTAAACCTATGATTTCAGTCAATAAAATGTTAATTTCTTCTACTCTGCATAAAAATTTCGTTCAAAATCATTTTTAGAAAAAATCACATGTGTAATAGGTAAGATTTTAGATAGTAACCTTAGAAGTATAAGATAAGATATGATAAATCACATGATAAGAGGTGATCATTTTAAAAAAAAAAAATTGATGCTAATTTTTGATTTGATTAGTTTTCTCAAATGTTAAATTAATATAAATTTTAATTTACAATGCTAAATTAACTTTTAATTATTGTTTAAATCCAAAAAATAAGTATTAATTTTAATTTAAAACGCTAAGCAAATATTAATCGGTGAATAAACAAGGTTGGCTTCTTCTAGTTTTTGTAGTCTTAAGGTTTTCAAACAAATCCGCCTCTTCTGAATTTGGCAT
>OVAW01000040.1:0-32517 GCA_900406365.1 Heliophila coronopifolia | reverse complement strand
TATAGGCAAACTTCAACGACAAGTACGAGGAGTACAGGAAGAAATGGGGAGGAGGTATAATGGGATCGAAATCTCAGGCGAAGACAAAGGCAAAGGAGAGGGTTCTTGCAAAGGAGGCTGCCCAGAGAATGAATTAAGAACTTTGGCGATGTCTTTTAATAGAGCTTTTTGTTTAGCTGTTTCTTTTTTTAAGTTGGATTTCTTCTTTTATGGATTTTTGCAATTTCTTCAGACAATTTCTATGTTGTTCAAGTTGGATCCTTTCGAGTGTCTCTTCACAACTGAAACTTGACAATTAAATTTATGATCAAAAAATAATAAGAGATGGCGTAGTATCTGACAAAGAATTGTATTGGGCCTACATTTAAAACATACTAAATTTAAATTAATTATGGTCTTCAGGACATTAGATTCATCTTGTGTCGTCTAAAAACTTTGTGATTCTGCTTTCTATGAACATAAGAAGGTAACTTATTGTTTGTTAAGGCTTATTAGCATGTTTCATCTTTTATGGTCTGACATGATGTTGGCAAGGGTATTATCAACATAATGCAAAAAAGTGTTTCAAGAATGGAGTCCATAAATGATTTTCTCAGTGGATTAGGAATTAGGGTGCAGCCGTGTGTGTGAAACGAGGAAGAGATCCTCCTCTTGCTAGATCTGTGCTGATTAACATGGAGAAAATTAGGAATTCGTGTTTCAACAAAGAGTAGAGTACATTGCATTTCGAAGCTCATTGAGCTCCTCCTACTTCTGGAAGACTCAATTCTTATATCCCCACAGAGGATGAAAATACTGGAGCGATAAAATTCCAAGTCCGGGAAGTCCTATCTTTGGAAAATTTTATTGCTTTCTTGAAGAACTTTCTTTCACGAAGATCTATACACTACACAAGACTAATTCATGCTTGACTCAATACTCTGGTGACTCTATTTATAAGCTCAATCCACTCTTTAACTACTAACCAAATAATCTCTCTATATACAAAACTACCCCACCCAACGTTTGTGGACCATTTGGAATTATTAATGGATGCGTTTTGTCGAATATTGTCGATAATTTCGATGATGAGCTCTTTGTTATTATTAATATAGAAGTTTTGTTTGACTTTATTTTGGTCTCTAAAGTATAAAACAAAATAAAAATAAGTAATAAAATAGAGTCAAGTCTATAAATTGGTTATACTACTGCCCTTAAAAAACCTGCTTCATCTTCCTTCTCCTTTCTCTCTATAGCTCCGGTCATCAACTGGAAAACATTTGTCAACTCCGACTAAACACATGAATTCAGAATTCCAATACTACGAGGTTCTCTCTTCTCTCTCTCTCTCTCTCTCTCTCTCTCTTCATAGTACGTAGATGGTGAGCAGATCCTTCCTAGAAGGAGCAGGAGAAAACATTTGTTACAGTCCACAAATTTTTAAAAACTATTTATAAGAAAGCGGTCAATAAATTTTAGTTTTGTTTCTGGACTCCAAAATTTTAGACGATTTCAAGGCCAGCGGCCTGATGGTGAGATGATAAGTCATGCATGTATATTGAACAGGAACACATCAGAAATTCGAGAGGTGTAGAGCTGTTCGCTTGTAGATGGATTCCCACTTTTTCTTCCCCCAAAGCTCTCGTTTTCCTCTGCCATGGTCTCTTCAAATAATTTCATATTTTCTTGTGATTTTGAGTTTTTTTTCTTAATAACCAAATCCAAAAATATAACTGATAAATTGAAATATGTTGATTTGTGAAGGTTACGCAATGGAATGTAGCAACTCCATGAAAGGTATTTACTATATCTTATTTGATTTTGTGTAGACATGTTTTGCAATCTTTGAAAAATATTTATTATTTTCTTTAATGCGTTATTTAAAAGTGTTTTTAGTTTTAAGTAGCTTATCATGGATATTCAAAAAGAAATACCAAATTATAAGATATGTTAATCAAACAATTTAATTACATGCAACTATTATCTGAGGTAGATTTTGTTAGTGAAATTCAAGAAATTTAGCTAAGCTTATAATGTTAAAAACATTTTTTGTTGAGTAATATCTGTGGGACCATTGAACCATTTAAAAGGTATGGGTAGTAAAATACCTGTTATATGACTTATTTCTTAAATGCTGGAATCGGTAGCTCAACTAAGTCTTTAAGTCTTATGTCGTGTGGTTGGTTTTGGTTGGAGAACGACTGTTGATCATTTTATGGTTATTTAATTGCATTTAATTTTTGGTCTTTCCTTGGTTGGTTAGAGAGTAACAGATCTGCAACGAATCTAAAAAGATCTAAACATTTATAATTTATCTAGGCTGGGGCACACTTACATAAATTAGCAACAATAAGGTTTTAACAATTTTTTGTGGTTAATTACACTTAGGATTAGGTAGTCACTTATGTTCGACACCGAATCGAATCGGGTGTTTGCAGTTAAAGATTGNATGTTCGACACCGAATCGAATCGGGTGTTTGCAGTTAAAGATTGACTAATTAGCAACGCTAACAAGTATCAGACCTTTTCTACTTTTTAAACTAAATTTAATAGATTTTTTAAGTAAATTAAAGATTATGAATAATATATATTTTGTCAAGTATATATATATATTACGTTGACAAAAAAAAAAAAAATCTATATAATGGGCCAATGGCTTGGTAGTTGAGAATTTTGATTATATTAGGTTAGTATGAAACTAAATAAATAAAAAAAGGTCGAAATTGATCCGAGTACATGTTTGGGTATTAGATTGCGGAATCAGGCTGGCTTCAGCAGGATACGCTGTTTTTGGTATGGATTATGAAGGTCATGGTCGGTCCATGGGAGCTCGTTGCTACATCAAGAAGTTTGAAAACATTGTCAATGATTGCTACGACTATTACACCTCTATCTGTGGTATAACAACTCCATTTTGTATCAAATAAGTATAATTTTCTAAACCACAAGTTCTTAAATATTTAATGTTATGGCAGCGCAAGAGGAGTACAAGGAGAAAGGCAGATTCTTGTATGGAGAATCGATGGGAGGTGCTGTTGCTTTGTTGCTTCACCAAAAAGATCCTTCCTTCTGGAACGGCGCCGTTCTTGTCGCTCCTATGTGTAAGGTAAAACCGTAACAGTAAATTGAAAACACTGCAGTTAAGATTACAGAGATAAATGAAAAGCAGAGATGTGTTATTTTATGAGTACACAGATATCTGAGAAGGTGAAGCCACATCAGGTGGTTATTAATATGTTAACCAAAGTGGAGGATGTCATACCCAAATGGAAAATAGTTCCAACAAAGGATGTCATTGACGCTGCTTTCAAGGACCCTGTCAAGCGAGAAGAGGTCCATATATCTACCGAATATAAACTATGTAAATTTTGTTATAAAATTTTTTTGCTTTTGATGGTAAATGCAGGTAAGGAACAACAAGCTGATATATCAAGACAAACCTAGGCTCAAAACCGCACTTGAAATGCTTAGGACAAGCATGAACCTCGAAGACTGTCTTGACCAGGTTATTGTTTTTAAGTCCTATCTCTCACCCCTAAGAAGTGTCTATAATCTTATAGAATTTGGTTATATTGCAGATTACAATGCCGTTCTTTGTACTACACGGAGAAGCAGATATAGTGACAGATCCAGAGATAAGTAAAGTTTTGTACGAGAAAGCTAGCACAAAGGACAAGACTCTCAAGTTGTATCCTGGGATGTGGCACGCTCTGACGTCAGGTGAGCCTGACTCTAACGTTGACCTTGTTTTTGCTGACATAGTCTCCTGGCTTGACCTTCGAACAGCTGACTCAGCCTCTCTCACTGTCACTCCTATACGAGTTACAACAACTGATAGTGTCGAAAGAGCTATTGCTACCGGACAAAGGAAACCCAAACGTTCATACCTTAACCTCCTTTGCGGTTTGAAAGGAGGCCGTTTGGTTCCTCGGTCTGCTGTTTAAATATGTAATAAAAACCAAGGAGAATTTGTTTCTCAGTGTATTTATGTGTAAAAGCGTGCAAGTTATGATTTGGTATATATTTTTTTTCTACGGTGTGAGGTCTGATCTCAACAAGAATAGCAAAATGAAAAATACAAGATAACAAAGAAAAATGATATATAAAAAAAAAACGAGACTGTCATCTGTCTCTATGATTCCTGCTGCTGCTGTAGTAACGGGTGGTTTATATAGAGCCTAAGCGGGCTACTATTTAATTATGATGATGAAGAAGTGGTGGAAATGGAATCCTGCTTTTGGTCGCCAAAGACACGTTGACGGAAATCGGATACCATAAGTGGGAGTCCTTGGCGTAGAGCTACCTTTGGTTCCCAACCAAGAAGCTCTTTGGCCTTTGTGATGTCTGGTTTCCTCTTGTGTGGGTCGTCCTCTGTGTTTGGTCTAAACTCTATCTTTGCATTCGGGTCTATCGTTTCTTGAACCACCTTTGCGAGCTCGAGCATGGTGAATTCACCAGGGTTACCAAGGTTAAATGGACCAACATGTTCTCCTTCCATCAACCTCATCAGACCCTCCACCAGATCAGAGACAAACTGGAAACTCCTTGTCTGCTTGCCGTCACCATATACAGTCAATGGCTCTTTTCTTAGTGCCTGCACAACCATTACAATTTCATAATAATATTAATCAGCAGCTTTATTTTAATAATCCATTGATTTATATTATTGCTATTAAAAATGTACCTGCGCAACGAAGTTGCTAACCACACGACCGTCATCGATACACATCCTTGGCCCATAAGTATTGAAGATCCGAGCAATCCTAACCTGTTTTTTAATCAGTCAAATTTGTTTGTTACAAAATTTGTATGTGTATTTTTTCTATCAACGATTATGATGAAAACAGAGACCTCAACATTAGCGCCTCTGTGGTAATCCATTGCCAAAGTCTCTGCCGTACGTTTCCCTTCGTCGTAACAACTACGAACACCTGTTACATTTTGTGACAATATAATCACTATCCAATTCAAACGAAATTAATTAATTAATGTAACAAAAAAAAGGGAATTACCAATGGGATTAACGTTGCCCCAGTAAGTCTCAACCTGAGGGTGTTGAAGAGGATCTCCGTATACCTCACTTGTACTAGTTAGCAGAAATCTGGCACCAACTCTCTTAGCTAAACCCAACATGTTCAATGTTCCAACCACATTGGTCTTGTACCTTCTTCTCTCAAGTTAAGGCTTCCCAAAAAAACGACATTTTGAAATTGTATTCGAATAAAACCATAAAATTGCATTATATATAGTAAAAAAAGGATATGATAGTTTTGACGGGATTGAATTTGTAGTGAACTGGAGAAGCAGGACATGCCAAGTGATAGATCTGGTCAACTTCTAAAAGAAGCGGCTCAACGACGTCGTGTCTTATGAGTTCGAAATTCGGGTTTCCGAAATGGTGCATTACGTTTTCCTTACGCCCGGTGAAGAAATTGTCTACAACGATCACACTGTCTCCTCTTGCCATCAAACGGTCCACGAGGTGGGACCCTACGAAACCAGCCCCACCAGTGACCACAATCCTTAGTCCTTTGCGTTTCAAACCTAGAGGGATTCTTCCACCTACGGATCCTATCCGGGTTGTCAAGTACTCGATGCTAGGTTTCCTCTGCGCCGAGGATTCCGATCTCATTCCGTATCCGGAAAGCGGATCCGCGTAGGAGATTGTTTTGGTGGTGGAGGATGGAGAGAAAAATTGGAAACCTAATGTGGCGATTGCAATGCCGACGAGAACGAAGAGGAGTCTCTGTTCTCGGAGCATGTAACGGATCGGACGAATTGAAACGAACCACGGCTTGATTGGTTTCCGAGAGTAAGCTTGCGGCTGTGGTTTCTCCATCTCGTGTCGTCGGTATGTCAGCTCGGACGCCATCTTCTGATCCAATGGAGATGAAGAGAGAATTTCTCGGACTCTCTTTGATGTAAGAGTTTTTATAACTTGTCGGAGAGAATAGCGTTTCTGTTTTTTGTACATATAAAGTAGAAGAGTCGTTACAGTTTAAGGCTCTTTGTTTACTTTTATTACGATAGTACCCCTGCATTTAGTACGCTTTTTTTTTTTTTTTACCTTTTTTTTTTCTCCTTAAGGCGGTTTTAAGATTTTAAAAGTAGACATTGATTACTAATAGTATTTATTACCTTCATAAATTACACTTTTTTGTATGAATCTTCCTATCAAAATTTTTTATTTGTCCCATATCTTTCATACTGCTATGACTCGAATTCATGAGATCGAGCTACGTCTTCGAAATAAATGAGCTACACAATCAGACACCTTCCCATTAAATTTATTGTAAAAAAAAACTCAAAATGCAAGTTTCTAATACATTGTAATTTCGTCAAATTTCTGCTTACAATTTAACCATAGTATTTTTAAAGTGGCAGTCATCTCAAAATTGCAATTTAACATTCGGGTTCGAATTCTGATTACTATTTTACTTCTTCAACATTATTAAGCATTTTTAACTTTTAATTTTTAATTTTTAATTTTTAATATTTAATTACTAATGGATGAATTATCATTATTCTTAATATTATATTTAAAACTAATACTCAAATTATATATACTAAATTAATACTCAGATTATACATATTAACATTTAATCATTTAAAAAAAAGTAATATGCGTATCACGCGGAAAACTACCTAATTATCATTCGTAAAATTATATTTGGAAAAAATTATCTATTTTGAGATTTCTATCTTGAAAATTAGCTAGTAGTACCTTTGAATCATTGAATTTAGCGCATCGTTTATTTGGTTTCTTTCGACTATATCATCCACAAATATTACTAATATATTAAATTTTGGATTATTGCTAATGGATGATTCGATTCTAACTAGCTACCATATACTTGTCCTTATTTATTTGTCACTGACAAAAAAAACAAACAAAAATGTGGACGAAACAGTGTATTATAGAGTTGATAAAAGTAGATTAATGTACCCTCAATAAAGTCAATTTTACTTTTATTTTTTTTTAAATTATATGTTCCCATTAATGATTAACATAACAGAAAAAAAGTTATTAATAAAAATATAAATAGATTGCACCTAAACGCTAGAATAAACTCGTAATCAACGTTTCTTAACCAGTTTTATAGATTCACATTCATAACGTTGGAAATACTCGTAACAAACGTGTCTTCTCAGATTTAAAATTTGAATTCTTAACTGGATTTTGTTTAAAATTGGAAAATACCACTTAATAACTCATCATTATTTATTGTTTTGTACGTTATTTCACTTCTTACGAGAAATTCAATGTTGAGAAAAAACGAAAGAAACAAAAAAACATGATATATCAATGAAACGTAACAGTTGTAGAAGCAAGTAGCGAATCATATGACCGAACTAAAAGGTTGGTGTCTGTTATGGACAAAGAAAAGCCAAATTATTTTGTATATTTTTTATAAAAAACACAGATTGGCTGTACAGTGACAATTCAACACACATATATATGCATATAAAAAGAATACTTTTAATCATAATTTTGGTAACCAAAATAAAGAAAATATAAAATAAACCGGATTGGCATAAATTTGAGGAGGATGAATTCATATGTACGTCAAATTAAATTATGATTAAAGCTCATTTTAAATCGACAGACACTCGTACAGTTCTGTCTTAACATTAATTTTGAATACATATTTTGGGGAATTACGAAAGTACCCAAGAGAGAGTGGTCAATGAATCGTTGACCGGAGTAATGCCATCTTGAACTCTATTACCTCCCTCCCACGTTTGATGCACTCTCATTTTTGAGCTTCTATCTATTGAATTGAGCCATGCCATTGAGTGCAACACCACAACTTTGGAATATAGAGATCGAGATGATTCTAATAAGTTATAACTTTTGTTCCATTATTCTACCATTTTTAATATTATTATTTGATACAACGTCCCCACTTTCAAGAGTTGCTAAATGGCGGGTGAACAGATTTTTGTAAAACTCTCCGGCCGGGTTCAATGGATGCATAATTTTAAGTTTTCGTAAATATGTGATAAAAATTGTCTAAAACTATATATGTACCATGCAAACAATAGGTGATCACAAGTTCACGACCTTAGCTTAACTGCAACCCCCATATAACCGGTGATTGCGGTCTAAACCACGTACTGGTCCAAGATTTTGTCCAATTTTTTTAGGTAAACATAATTTGTTTTTCTCCAAAATTTTAAAATACCTAAAATATATATTGTTTGGATAAATGTTATGGTTCGAGTGAGTCTTGTGGTCTAGATGAGTGTAGTTTTGGACAGATGTAGTTTTTGTGTTTTTATAAATAGATGGCATATTTAGACTAAAATTGCAAAGCTTGCGGGTGTACATCCGCATAGCCTACAAACAAAAATGGACGTATACAAAAAAAATCTCTTTTAATTTCTATTTAAATATTGATGACCATATCTGCACTAACTTCATATGCTCTCTTTTTTTTGTCAAAAAAAAGACATTATATGACCATATCTGCACAAACTTCATATACTCTATAAATACTCATTATATGATGTAAACCTTTGGGTGATTTTTTATTTTATTTGGAGCGACCAAAATGGCCAAATCTTGATGAGTCCAATTATTGGGCTAAGTGTAGGCCTATTTTCTAATTTATTATGAGACCATCTTGTTCATATTCGGCCTTAATTAGTGAACCCTACAATTCCCATTTTCGTCTCCATAGTTGAATTTTTCAAATTATCTCCTTCCTGCTCCGTATTAAATCATTAAATAATTGGTTGAGAAAAAAAATTACAAAATTATTTTCTCAAGTTTAAAACAATGTCTAAAGTGGTCTAGTGCTTCCTATCTATATACTTCTACACTCTGGTTAGAATGTAAGTCTGAATGTTTATAATTAAAAAAAAAAAAGATTAAATATATTTAACTTGGCCACTATTTATTTTATTTAACTTATAAAATGATAATAATGGTTGCATACAAATCATGATTTTAATTTGATATGACTGATCCAACTTTATAAACAAATTATATATACGAAAACAAAATCAATTAAAAGGTAACATTTGCAACACAAAATTAATAAACGGAAGAAAAATATGGAGTAATTATTATTATTATTATTATTATGAAACAATAAATTCATGACAATCTTAACCGGACCACAATCATAATATAATTTTCTATTTAATTAAAAACTATGTATATACGGACATTTCATTGTGTATTGTACTAATAATAAGATAACGTAGATTACAAGCCATCATAAGAAAGCTTGTTAAGGAGTGCGAGAGCATTGCTGCATAACTTCATACACCTGTTAGCTCTCCTCCGAATCATCCTGACCCTCGATGATTTAATCGACGTCTCTTCAAATCCATCCAGACACGTGTCCTCATCAGTTAGTGCAGCGCTTAGCCACGTGGCGAGATCGCTCACCTGACGCTGAAACTCATCCACATCCAGTTTCCTGAGAACGGCGAGTGACTTGTAGAGATTGTCGAGGGAGTCCACAAACAGCTCTCGGCAATCGGATAGCGCGACTCGCTCGCGTTTCCTGACATCTGAACTCCGTGTATTGAGTAATAGTCTTAGGATCTGTTTGGTGTCGGTTATGGTCACGGCGACGCCAGCTCGGGCCCATATGCTCGAGTTATTTTTGGCGACGATTGCAAATGGCCATAGCGTTCGGATGCAGAGGTGTCGGTATCGCGTTACGCTGCAAGCGTTTTTGACGTATGTGTTGTGCCGTTTGACGCTAAAGACTACTTTTGGATCATATGTTTGGTTGCTTATCGGAGACGCCAACGACGGATTTGGGTTTAGTGCGAGAGTAAGACAGAGAAGAGCAAAAGTGATAGAAGAAGGATTCATGTGTTTTGGTTTTGTAAGAAAATATTTTTAACTTTAAAGAATTTGGGACAATATTTTTTAGATTGAGAGAGAAACGCTATATATAGATGGACCAATGAGTTTCACTTTTTAAAATTTGTAATTAAGGATTAATTCTAATTTTATTTAATTAATTAATAAAGTTCAAATAGGATGTTAAATTGAAGTTTTAAGAATATGGAATGGTCCATTTGTAGGTGTAGATATTCTGGTAATCATAACTAACGATGGTGTAAGTGCATAATTCCATTTTTGGGATTTAGGTATATCATGTAGTTTTGAATTTCAGTTTTAATTTCTTTTACCATTTTAAGTAGAACTATTGCTGCCTCCTTAAACTATATTATACATATACATATAATATATATATATATACTTTATATATATATACTTTATATTATTTTATTTAAAAGGGTATAAAATAGTAGAATAGTCAAATATACTATTTTGTTATAAACGTCATAAATTAATTAGTGACATAACATAAATTGGATTGATATATATGTATATATATATATACTTTATATTATTTTATTTAAAAGGGTATAAAATAGTAGAATAGTCATATATACTATTTTGTTATAAACGTCATAAATTAATTAGTGACATAACATAAATTGGATTGATATATATGTATATATATATATACTTTATATTATTTTATTTAAAAGGGTATAAAATAGTAGAATAGTCATATATACTATTTTGTTATAAACGTCATAAATTAATTAGTGACATAACATAAATTGGATTGATATATATGTATATATATATATACTTTATATTATTTTATTTAAAAGGGTATAAAATAGTAGAATAGTCATATATACTATTTTGTTATAAACGTCATAAATTAATTAGTGACATAACATAAATTGGATTGATATATGTATATACATATATATCTATATATTTTTTTAAAGGGTATAAAATAGTAGAATAGTCAAATATACTTTTTTGTTATAAACATCACAAATTAATTAGTGGCATAACATAACTCGGATTGCAGAGGAAGCAAAGGAAATGTGAGAAGCAATAATTAAAGTTATTTAAAAAAAAGTAAAGTAAGTTAGATTATTGGTAAGTCTTTAAGCTAAATTTTTGATCTCCTAATCATTTAATGTTATGAACTTGATTATTGTTTTTTCATATTGAAGCAAGAAGGGATTTTTAGAAGTTTTTATAAAAGTGTGGTTTTTGGATTTTGTTAACAATTATAGGTACGTATATAGTTCAGGTCAAAATCAATACATTCAATACCCAAAACAAATAAATACAAGTTAAAATATCATTATCTAAATTGGTTGGTTCATAATTAATACGAAGTGGGTTCGCTTTGAAAATGACTGAGAGAGGCTTCTGTTAACACTCATGACCTAACCATATTTGTAGGTACAATACCATCAGGGTTATGGTTCGAATAAGACAAATAGATTGTGAAAAAACATGTGTCGTGTAAAGATTGAGCTCACATGAATTGAAAGGTCGAAATTTTGTTATCGCAATTCACATGAATCATGATCTGGTTGAAACAAATTGTTTATTTATGATAAGCAAATTTGACATAATTAAGAATTTAGCAAAACTAAATATGAAATAAGTACAATAAGATGCAAAATTGCTAATCTATGTTATGTGATATTTTAAAGCTGTATAAATAGTGATGATACTGAAACCAAGGGATCACTCTAAGATTATATATGAAACAAGATAAAAGGAGACAAAACTTGATGTTTTTCCTTATAGCCATTGTTTAGTTTTTGAAATCCAAAGATCCGTTTACCTTTGATATTATATACTCTTTCTATAATGATAATATTTCGGAATTCCTGAAAATGTGGATTAAAACCTGACCTCACTAATGATCACATTACATCTGAGTTTTTTTAGAGGGGTCAATTTGTACATAAAAATAAATAAAAAGGCCTGGTCGTCTTGTTTCTTTTGTGATATTTAATATCTAATTATACGTTCACATCTATAATATTTTTATATCAAAACATGAAAGATGGAGTCCAGCATATTCGTTTTTACTAGGAGTTTTGATTTTATCTTCTCACTCGTATATAATCACTTCATTATCTTCTTTAACAATGTTACGTGGTTTCAATATAAATGGGTCCTAACATGTTTAATTAACATATATGGTTATTATATATATTTGTATAATTTGAAATGGGAAGAAACAAACTACTCAAGAAAATGCGAGATGCGAAATATCAGAGACTTCGCTGGCTATAATGTAATAAAAATAATATAAAATCTACTGGTAATCTTAAAAAAAAGTACAGAACAGAGAGGAGGAGACGTGGTGGTAGTGACTGCTAAGTTTGTGGAAAAGGTAAACAAAATGCGAAGAAATGTTCAAGAGAAGACTTTGCTCCTTCTTCTCTTACTATAAGAAGCCCATCTTATCCCTTTTGTTTCAATCCACCACTTTCTATTTCCTTAATTACAATTTATATATCTTCTTCCTATCAGTATGGCCACCATCAAGGTTCACGGATTTCCCGCGTCCCCTGCGGTGATGCGCGTCCTTGCTGCTCTTTACGAAAAGAATCTTGAGTTCGAGTTAATCCCCGTAGATATGAGTGTTGGTGCTCACAAGCAAGAACCCTACATTTCCCTCAACGTAAAACTTCTCCATCTCTTACCATTCTCTTGAATTTTGTTTTTACTTTGATCTAACAATTCTCCTCTTCGTTTTTTTTGGTTGGTTTCATTCAGCCGTTTGGTCAAGTTCCTTCTTTCCAAGACGGCGATTTGACGCTTTTCGGTTAGTTATAGGTTTTAACTAAAAGTCAACTATATTGGATAACCATTCTTTCTGAAATAACCGAGGTTTTTGATTATTCGTAGAGTCAAGATCCATCACAGAGTACATAGCTGAGGAATACAGTGAGAGCGGTGAAAACCTTATGTGCCCAGGCTGCAAAAAAGTCAAGGCAATCACTAAGGTATGGATTCAAGTTGAAGGTCAACAGTTTGAGCCACTCGCCTCAAAGATAAACTTCGAGCGTATATTTAAAGGCTTGTTTGGCCTTACCACTGACCCATTAGCCGTGGAAGAGCTTGAAAGCAAGCTCGCCAAGGTGTTGGATATCTACGAGGCAAGACTCGGAAATTCTGAGTACTTGGCTTGTGATTGTTTCACTTTGGCTGATCTCCACCACCTCCCAGCCATCCACTACATGATGGGCACTGACTCCAAGAACCTCTTTGAGTCTCGCACTAATGTTAGCGAGTGGGTCAAGAAGATCACTGCCAGGCCAGCTTGGACTAAGGTCCTTGACCTCCAGACGCAGTGAGAAACACTTTTGTCATGATTTTGTTTTTCTAACCTTTTGAATAATCTGCTGTGCTAAATAAATGATTGTATTTGTTGCTTATGTACTTTTGTTTTCAGCGTCTTATATATTTCATCTTTGTTGTGTATGTTTCTAATATATTTCATCTTCTGTGTGTTTATTATTATTATTTTTTTTGTCTGATTCTGCACATCAACATATACCAAAGTCGATAAGTTTCTTATAAAGTAGCAAAACACACATGAAAAAAGCCCAAAGCCCAATTAAGATCACACAAATCCTAACTAGCGTTACAGCAAATCCGATCCGATGATTATTAATTAGATCATAATTTAATGTGATTCGATCTAAGGGGACCATGTCGGGACACGAGAGCTAAAGAAGGAGCCGATCACGTGACCGTTCAAGAGCTTGAAGGCGTCACTGTTGGACTTGACACATCTCGGCGTTTTATACTGATTAAACGATCCACCGTTGCTTATTACCAGATCCATTAGTTTCTCAAACGTTCCTGTTTTCACAACTCTTATCTCTAACGCCCCAACTGATCTCTCTTTCGTCCTGCATTGTCTGTATATATAATCAAGCTCTTCCTCCACCGCAATGCAACACTCTTCCATCATCTTCTGTTCCAGCTCTTGTTGATGGTCATCAGGTTCTAGCCGTTGGATTTCCCAGAAGAGAACGTAGTGACCTGGCATTGATGACGTGTCAGCGTAGCTTGTGTATTCCGCAAGGAACACGTTGCTTTTAAGTTTCTTCTTGGCTAATGTGATGCTCCTGTGAAGATCTTCTTCGTTGGTTTTGTCTAAATCGATGCTTAGAACCACGTTTCTCCTGCAGATAAACCGGAATTGTGGAGCTTTGTTGTAAAACCCGGCCACTTGAAGAACATCGCCGATTCGGTAACGGTACAGTCCTGCGAAAGTTGTGACGACCAATTCATAGTAGCGACCGAGTTTGACGTTGACTAATTCAACAACTTTATCACAGGGGACTTCTTCGTCGTCGTCTAAGTCGAAAGAGAGGGTCCCGTTTTTGCCGAGAGGGATAAACTCGAAGTAGCACATGTTAGGCAAGAGTGTGAAAACGACGTCGGATGGTTTGGAGAGTGGCATCACGTTGACTCCTAAGTAAGTCTCAGAGGAAGCATACATTGGACAAAGCAATGGAATCTTGCCTTGGCTAAAGAACTCAAGTGCTGGTATGTACTGAGCCATCGAGCCTGTAACTACTGCTTCAATGAACTTTGCATTGGGCCAGAGCTGACAAAGAATCCCTTTCCACGATGAGTGTCCACAGATTTCTTCAATCTCGTTAGCTAAGTCCGGATTAGGTGACGTTAAAAGGGAAGACATTGCGATTTGGCATCCAGGATCGGTGATCATGGGATTGAGAAGACCAGTGCGGATGTCATGACAGAGCTGGCTCCATTTTTGCTCAAGATAAGAGATTGCGCGGAGAAACGCAGAAGCAAAGACAGCACCTAAACGCATGACTTTGTGGCGGTGAATTAAAGCGGCTAGTAACTGACAATACATGCTTTGGTTACTGTCTTCACAAAGGATGGTTTGGATAGGACTGGTTAAGTCATTGAAAGGATCATAAGATCGGCATTGGAAATGTTTGCTCTTGTAGTAACTAGTGAGGACAGATCTGACTGGTAAACCACAAGGAGTTGAAGTTTCAGCCTTTACGAAATTTAGGTACATTGCTTTTCCTTCGTCAAGTCCTGGTATGTACCTGTTAAAAAACAGAGCAAATGGTAAAAGAGGTTAAAAAAAAGGAGAAACTAAAAAAACATCAGTAGATATGAAAAGATTCTCGAGGTTTAGTGAGTGCTGTTCAAAATTCGTAAGAGAATCTTTGGTAGGGACAGAAAAAATGGAGTGTGGATAAAAAGATGATGGATGCAAACTTTATAGTACATATGACTTGATACCACTAAGCAAACGTTTTTTTTTTCGTCCTTGCTGAGAAACCCTTTATGATGGTTTATTATTGGTACCACGGTCAGTACATGTACCTCGGTCAGTGCTTCATTGAAAAGCATATTTCACACTAAGGCCTATCTTTAAAAAAAAGCAACTTTTTTTCTTTCCAATATTATCAATGGGTGAGGAACTTGATGTGATGTGTCCTTGGACTTTCATAGAAGACATATCCTACAACTACAGTCATAATGGTTCTTTTATGGAATATGAGATCAGCAATTTTGTTTTACTAGCTATGGCATTAATGGTCACTTATCATGTAAATATTCATCATGTGCACCCAAGATGAGTTTTTTTGAAGGAGTCTGTTAAAAGGAGATCATAGAAGATGACATGACTGAAAATAAGAGAGGGTTTTACTAACTTGTTCACGATCGGGATAACAAGATTGTAGAGAAAAGTGCGGCGATCAAGATCTTCAGAAATTGTTGGCATTAGCTTTGGCTCTCCACCAGAAGTTCCTGAGCTGAAAAATGCAAGAACCCAGATATTCAGCTACGTAAATAGAAAGATTCAGACAGAAATAGAAACAGGACCTGCATAATATTTCAGAGATAGGGTGTCCAGTAATAAGAGAAGAGTCTTCTCCATTAGCAATTCTCTGAATATAAGGACATGCAGCTTTGTACTTGATGATTGGCACATAGCGTTTAAACTCCATAACGTCCTTAGAGCCTTTCATGTACTTATTCAAGTACTGTGTGTTATTATTTCGTTCTAAGATGGCACATAAAATAGTATCTTGAACTTCAGCAGCTTTGGAAGTGATTCTCTCGAACTCTTTTAAGGCATTGTCACCCTTGTAGTTGTAATGAAGCTTTATCTCATCCATTAAGACAAATCTAGAGAAGAAGAAGAGGTAATGAATGCTTCAGGAGTGAAAGCAAAGAGGTGAATTTATAGTGGGTTTACATATCCAGAAATGGATACAAACTCTGTCCTTGCAATATATCAGTTAAAGGAAATTTTTAAAAAATATCAGTGCTGATATCATCAATAATGTAAGTTCAATTTCAAGTACAATACGTATAAGAAAATTTGTATGTGAAGACAATAACAAACACAATATTGCGTACACACATAGCTTTGAACCAAATCAAGCATATTAGTATTAAGTTGGCTTTGTATCTTAATGGCTAGGAATAAGATAAGTCTACAAGAGACTGAGTCATGTTACAGCTACAAAAGAATAGTCATTAACAAAAAAAGAGAGAGACTTTGGTCAGTATGATCGAGAATCAGAGAAACAATCTCAACCATCCATTTTTGTTTCATCAACAAAAAGGGGACCACATATTTAGGATGATCAACACACTGTCATGATCAGTAAAGCTAATGCATTTGGTGCTCGCCGCATCTGATAATTTAAAACAAAAGTAGACCACTAACTAAAACAAATGCTGACGCTGATATGTCCCACTAGAGAAACAACTCTAACCAGAGATTGTGGAGGATGTTGGGCTTTTGATTCTTTTTTTTCCCATATGCACATTTGTTACAATTAATTCTCACTGTTCTTTTGGTGACTCAGTTTAGCATATAATATGCATAGCACTATTAATGTCTAAAGATATCTATCTAACAAACTCAGATATCATTGGTTCATAGCCTTATCCACAAAGATCAATCTGTTCCCTCTCAGATTCCCTCATTCAATAGTAACAAATTTCTATATTAGAGAATAAAACCCATAGATTCAATGTAACATTGTTTGTTATATCTGTTAAGACAATTTGTAACCACCGAGTCTTATCTTTTATTTATTAAGAAAGTAAGTAAGCGTAATAAAAATAGATAGACAAAGATGAAGGAAAAGAAGGTCACGCCTTCCTTTTTGTGGCGTCATGACTTTATTTGGCAGCACCAACCGATGTTTTAACAGACTCAGATTCTACCCAATACTTAAATACAGACATCACAAAGACCATAAATGCTTAGACAACTTCAAAACTCTTTGTTTAATTTCTTTAGGCAATTATCAACAGTACCGCCACAAGGACAGACAGTGACTACTAAACTAATTACATTAATAAATTCCTAAATCATCATGTCCTAATCACTCTTTATGGTTGTGGAAACATCTTAAAGTTATGAGGGGGTTTACATTACCAATTTACCACGGATTCAACACAGTGACCACAATAACAACAACAGTGAAAAGTCTAATCCATAAGTAACGAAGTACATATTCTAATTCTACAGTGTCAAATCAAGGAAAAGCTAGGAACCTAGATTAAGAGCATATCGATTATTGAACTACCATCTTCTTAAATGCTATTCTTTTAGTACGAGGGGATTCCTTGTGCGGTGCCAATTGGGAAAAAAAATTGTTCTTGAGATGAGAGATGCCAAGAACACTTGTGAATACTGAATTATAAAACTGTAATTTAATTTGAGTTAAGGACGAAAAACTTCAACACACATGTATTTTTGACCAAAGTATTAAGTTAACTGTCAAGTTCTTTAGCTTATAGTCTTTGAAAACAAGAAGAAGAAAAAAAACATAAAAAGTTCAGATATGCTTTTTGTGTCTTTGGGGTTTATGGTCTTCTTTGAGTTGGTAAGGATCATCTGAATGACTAAACCAGACACCCCATAGGATCGTCAAGTGTTGACACAGTAACAAAGCCGAGGAGACTGGTGTTGATGGATACACGTTCCAGCACAGCTCAATCCCCACGAACAAGATCAAGCTTTTTTCAGTCAAACACACAAACATGAAGATGTGTTAGGGACATCTTAAAACTGTGGTAACGAGTAAAGAATGCAGAGAATGAATTACCGCAACCAAGTAGGAAACGAAGTTCTCCATAGCAGATAAGGCAGCGAATAGAAGTACCTGTTATGATCATACCAGTATTGAATTTGAGGTCAAGATTGTCAAGAAAGAAGAAATAATCGGGGTTTTTTTGTTTGTTACCATGAGTAGAACTGGTAGTGCAGAGAACGAGCGCACACAATGCCAATGAAATTCCCAACAAACATGGTTGTGACAATATCTGTTTGATCAAGTGGAAAGCTTGTACGTAAGGGCATAGACACACACACATATATATATATGCTAAAAAAGGACGGTACAATCTTACGTTCTTTCTTCAGAATCTTTGAGGTTGACAAATCATTGAACGAGAGTGAAGACGGAAGCTTCAAGAAAAAATGCCTAGAACGCATGAAGCCTATAATTCCGCCTTCATGCCTGCGAAAGGCAAATTTTTTGTTATAACCGATGCTATAAACACAAGTTCTGGGCTGAGGTAGTACTCGTGCTTCTACTTACTTGCACCATTTCAAATTTGCAAACGCCGCTAAGAGACAAAGATGAGCAATAAGCAAGCATACTGCAAATTCTTTGGAAACAAAAACTCGTTCTGGAACAAATTTGAAGTTAACAGACCTGTTGACAGCTCAACAAGAGTTAGAGCTCAGAAGATTTTTATTCAGATCCTAATCGTATTAGTTATTTTATAAGATTTCGAGGGAGAGGGGAGAACAATACCAGAAGTGAATAAAAACACGTCCAAGATCAAAAGCGTTTGCTATGTATGAAACCGGATATGTTATCAGAAAGGGCAATCCTACGAGTATCTGTATAACCGTTCACTGACCAGTTGAAATGGTACTTCTTGCATTATCAAAATTAAAATTCGCTGAATACAGCAACTCACCTATTTACATTGAATAAACAATTAACAAGTTTCCAGCTTTCCATGGAGAAACAATACTACGGCATTACTACGCGTAAAAGTAGGTGAATAATATAAGACTTCTAAGAGATAAAGTGAAACCTGAACAAGAGCTGCACCAGCTAAAGCAAATACCACTCCAAATATATTCATGGCCTGTGAGTAGTAAAACTTTCACATATAAATGCTAGAGGAAGAATAAAGCAGATCCATAAACTAACCCTCTTCCTCGGACATGTATACCTTTAGTAACAGAAGTAACAAAGGCGGAGCATACAAAAGTACATTCATCTTTATAGAAACAGCTCCGCTGTATAAAAAAAGGTAAGCAGTCTATCCGGTTGCCATCTTTATAGAAAAAGCTCTGCTTTATAAAAATATATTGATAGCAGCAATTATACCTGAAAACCAGCATTCCGAGATGCCATTTATGATAGAGAAAGAGAGCCATTGACGCATGTAAAAGAGTCATGGCAAAACAATCATTAAAGAGACGGAGAACAAAGATGGAATGTATTCTCTTGGATAAACACAGTAGACTTAGCGCCCACCATGGCACCTGTTAGATGTAAAAATACAATGAGAAATATCATCCCTGAATTTAGTAAAAGTCACAAGAACATGTACTTCTACTATCCTGAACTCAACACCAAAAGATTCTTTCATTAACGTCATAAGAAATGAGGCTTCAATTATACCACATCTGTCTTCACATAGATGAACAAGACGATTGATAGATTGACAATGTAGAGAACACCAAAAAGAATCTGCATCATGTGAGAAACTAAAAATTGAGATAATTTAAGAAATATGTCAAATTCCACAGCTAATCAGTAGCTAGGAAAGAGAGCCAAATCCAATTCCAAGTACCTGAGCTGGATAGACTTCTCCTTCAGTTAAGTACTGCACTGCAGAGTAAACATAGAGGAAGCCCGCTGGATAAACCAATGGCCCTGTGTCGCCTTTCAGGTTCCCATAGTCTCTCTCTCCCCCAAGAAACCCACTAACCTGCCCCAATTTGAAAATATCAAATTTTCACTACAATACGACTAATCAGATGAAACAAGGTTGACCAATTGACTTCTAAATTTACTGTATTCGAACTCAACGACCATCGGAGGTACGAATACTAACCTGTGACATGTAAGCATCCCAATCGATTTTCGTGTCTGTAAGAAAAAAAAAATGATGAACGAATGTCAAAAACCATATGTATGTACATTTCGAGGGACACGAATGCAAAAATGTAGGAAATTTAGAGTTCACATGGAACATAGGCGATGATAAGTGTGACGAGGATTGCATCAGCGATAATTAAAGCGAAGGCGAATGGAATTATAGGTTTTTTGAACAAATCAGATCGATTAGCTTCCTTCCCAAGCCGACGGCCACGAGTATCTCTCAAACTCGTCTCCATATTCGCCGGTGATGATGATGTTGAAGAGGTGCCCGCCGTGAAATCAGAACAATCGCATCAGTGATCTTTGCTTTAAGCAATATCGAAAATATACCGTACGCCACGAAACAGACAAGTATTTCTAAATAGATCTTAAATAGCCCATAGTAGCCCAATTTTATAAGATCGAGAGCCCAATATATATATACCAATTGGGCTTCTTCATTTTAGTCGGTGTGTAAAGCGTATATGACAAATACGTGTCCTCACTTAATTTGCATGCCACGTGGACACGTCTCTGTCAAACTACTCGACATGTGTCTCTACAAAGCCAGAGAGCCTGGAAACTCTTTTGTTTCTTCTTTATAAAACTTCATCTCCTGATTATTCGCTTTGACCAAGCTTCTTCTTCTTCGTTTCGATTCTGCTTTGGACGTTCTAATGGATTCTCAAAACATTAGGTACCGTGGTGGTGATGACGCAACGAATGCTGTGGCCGAGACAGAGAGAAAAAACGCTGATGACAACTACGGCAAAAGCGATCAAAAGCGAGCGATGGCGAAACGCGGTCTCAAATCGTTGACGGTGGCCGTTGCGACTCCTGTTCTCGTAACGCTCTTCGCGACTTATTTCCTTGGCACAAGCGGCGGCTACGCTCGATCCTCCTGGTGGATTCCACCTTTATGGATCCTACACGCCACGTGTATAGCGTCAAGCGGTGTGATAGGGTTGGCTGCGTGGCTCGTATGGGTCGAGGGTGGGTTCCACAAGAAGCCCAATGCTCTGTATCTTTACTTGGCTCAGTTTATGCTGTGTTTGATTTGTGATCTGGTTACGTTTCGAGCCGGGTTGGGATTAGTGGGGCTTATGTTATGGTTGGGTCAATCTGCAGCCTTGTACGGATGTTACAAAGCTTTTAATGAGATAAGTCCGGTGGCTGGTAATATGGTAAAACCGTGTATGGCTTTGGCTGCGTTTGTTGCCGCAGTTAATGTAAAGCTAGTAATGGCGTGATATGTATATAATATATATACCCAAACATGAATGAAAGTGATGCTTCTTTTGGGATACTGTATAAGTGTTTGTATAGTATCACGATTATGTGTTTCAGGGCCGCTCCAAGATAGACATGATGCCTAAAACAAAATTTTTAAAATATATATTATTAGTTAAAACATTTTTTATGCAATTTTATGTAAGAAATAACAAAAAAAATTAGAAAACAATGAAATTAAAATAAATATATAGAAGTAGAATAAAAATAAATAGAGAAGAAAGAAAATTTGAAAAAAAAATAAATAGGGAAGGAAAAGGAAGAGAGGAGGAAAAAAAGTCTTTTAATTAATTTAAAATTTATTACTATAAAAAATAACAATAATATATATATATGATTAAATATAGAAAAATGTGTGAATCTTTTTTTAACCGGAACATATATCATATATTTTTAACTATAATAAATTATATTTTATATTGTTATTTTTAACTATTATAAATTAATAATTTATATTGTTATTTTTAACTATTATAAATTATACTTTATATTGTTAAGTTGATATTATGCCTTTAAAATTTGAATCAAAACCTATGTCTAAAGCGAATTTTTTTTTCCAGGGCCGGATCTAATGAATCCGGATATATTTTTATGTATTGTAAGTTGAATACCTCGGGTGTCTAAAATTTTTAATCGAAAAAAAAATATATATGCCCGTTGATCACATGATATGTTAATTTATGTATCACGCAATTCGTAATGGCTTTGTAGTTAACTTTGGATTTATCTTGAACGGTTTTATTAGCCGAGTCTCTATATTTCTTTTTAAATCTTCTTGTAGTTTGAATTCAAAACCCATCTAGAATGAAAACATATTTCTAAGAAATAAATTTCATTTTAATATTCAAGAACTACAATTTTAATTATGTTCTATCGAACCAATATATTAATACATGACAAAAAAAATTTGCTGCTTTCTGTAAATCACAAAAAAAAGTAACTGAAATTTAGACACAAAACAATAAATCCTAAGCAAATAATTGATACCATCGCTGCCGTGATTTATTTTTTATTTTTACATTTTACCGGACCATCCATCGCATGCTCATATTTATTTTTTCAGACTAAAATAGTTTTTTTGAAAAATATATGTTCATTAAAATAGGAAGAAAAATAAAACATAAGTTAGGATCATATTGTTTTGTACTTTTGTCAAAGAAAAAGACTAATCGATATATCATATATGTTCCTTTAGAATTAATAAATTAAAATGTGTATATATATAGTAATACTTCATATAGTTCATATACTATGTGAAGCTTGTGTGTTTTATGCCTATTGCACATAAATCATTATATCGAGAAGTCCACACTTGGGTGTAAACAGTAGCGAGACAAATTTGAAATTGAAATGCAGATTTAATAGGAGAATAAATAATTTTCTCAAGGGTTTTTGTTTACCGTTTTACAACACTATAGTAATTATGTTTCCAAAAAACACCATAGTAATTAAACATATCGATGCTATAAGTAAACTAGAAGATAGGTATAACTTAATAACAAAAAAAAAAAGCAACTAAAATGACGAAAACAGGTAAGAAAAAAAGAGTGAAGAGAAGGGTATTTAAGTAGTTTCAGTTACATTAATTAGAGGCCCATAATAAAAGAACGCGTGGACTCACGCTCCTTGATAAATTTTTGTGAAAAAAAGCAAAGCGTAAGATCCATTGTATGCATATGCGCAAAACACACAAATACATATAATATATAATATAAATATAAATATAAATATAGAGAGATGGGTTATTACAATTTTTCCTAAATTTTAGTTTGGTTTCGGTCTGGTCTCGTCTTCTTCAGCAAGTCCGCGACAGAATTCGTAAGTTTGGTCTCTGGTGTGGTTTCAAAGCTTGAGTACGAGAGATAGGTAAATTTTGAAAGGTCTTTCCTTTCTACCACGTCGTCGTCTTCTTCTTCGTCTCCGTCTTTTAACGCGACTTTTTTTTTTTTTTTTGGCCTTCTGAAAATATTAAAATATATTAAAAATAATAAGAAAAAAAAACTCTTTCTTTTTATTTTCATTGTTCTGTCTGTTTCGCCGTTTGTTGTTCGTATCGTTAGCTTCTTTGGGTTATACGAATCACACGCGAAGTTTGACATCTAGATTCAATAACCCTTTTGTTTGGGTTCCCGTTTTTTCTGGTCTGGTTTTAGTTTCGTTGCTCAACGTTGGCTTTTTGGAGTTCTTCCATGGAGGTTAGTAGCAACCAAAGTTCGCTTCTTTTATGTGAATACGTATTTGTACGAGGCTCTAATGCAGGCTGTGTTACAAATCTTTCCTTTCGTTTCCTAGTTTTGGTTTTATAATAAGTTGTTTACTGAAAACGAATCAGGTATTTAGTGTTTTTCGATTTCAAGTCATTTATCGTTTTTTATGAATTGGGTCAGTTTGTTTCTGCCCTTAAAGCTGTTTTCGCGATGGTATTTTGAAGCTACAGTTTCGAGTTTCATATATTGGACTTGTCTGCATTCTCTTTCATTGCTAGGATTAAGTATTTTGGGGATGACAGTCAGAAACAATTAACAAGCTTTGTTTTTGTTGCTGATTTGCTCAGATGGGGCCAATTCTTTCAGATGACATGGAAGATGAATCCTCCAAGCAACTGAATTCCTCATTTTCTGCATATCAACATGGAATTAATGGAGAGCCTGGGGTAATCCCGCGTGTTGGAGATGAGTACCAGGCTGATATCCCTCTTCTGGTACGAAAATATGATCGTTTTGGATCAGAGCCTCATCTGGAGAGTCTAGCTTCATCTGATTTGCCAATCCCTCTTATGTGGTCAAGGAGTGAGAAATTCAGAGGTTTCCGTGAAGCCGAGACTGATAAAGCAAGCTCTGAACCGGCTTCTAGTATGAAACTGAAGAATGTTGTTGTTGCATTGCCCTGCCAAAGAACTGCTAAGTTCAAGTTTGAGTGGCTCGATAATTGCCTCTATCCATTCCCTGGGAGTTTGGGTGAATCGTGGGAAAAAGCTGAGCAAGAGAGGTTTATTCTTGGCCTCTATTGTCTTGGGAAAGACCTTGTCTTGGTGCAGAGATTTGTTGGCAGCAAAAAGATGGGAGATTTACTCTCATACTATTATGGAAGCTTTTACAGATCTAACGAACATCGGAAATGGTTAGATGGACGCAAGATGAGCAGCAGACGGTTTATTCAAGGCCATAAGTTATTAACAGGTTGGAGGCAACAAGAATTGCTCTCTCGGATCTCATCTCATGTATCTGAGGAATGCAAGAATACGCTGCTTAAGGTATGCTTGCTTCTTGTTAGTGTAGTGGCTTAGGAACTATCTGAAACTGAAATGCAGAATATTGAGATTTCTGTCTGTTGTTTTTTGTAGGTATCAAAAGCGTTTAGAGAAGATAAGATGGCATTGGAGGAATATGTTTTCACATTAAAGAAGACGGTGGGTATCGATATTCTTACAGAAGCAATTGGTATAGGCAAAGGGAAAAAAGATTTGACCAACAGCTCTTTAGAGCCAACCAAGTTGAATCATCGAGCTTCTTGTAACTCTCAAGTACGAATACGCAATGATCTTCCTATGGTAGATATTGTGAAGTTCTTAACCGGAGAATATAGGATGAGCAAAACCAAAGCTAGTGACCTCTTCTGGGAAGCTGTTTGGCCGCGTTTATTGGCAAGAGGGTGGCATTCTGAGCAGCCGAAAGATGGTCCAAGGAATTCTCTTGTTTTTCTCATTCCGGAAGCCACTAAGTTTTCTAGGAGGAAGATGTCCAAGGGGAATCACTACTTTGATTCTATCACTGATGTCTTAAACAAAGTTGCTTTAGATCCCACGCTTCTTCACCTCAAAACTGATGAGGATCAAGAGACCAAAGAAGAGGAAATCAAGAATATCCCTCCCATAAATTTAGAGTCACCAAACAGCAAGAAGAAGAAGAAAAAGTACCTACAACCACGCATCAAGTTAATTAAAAGCCAGGATGAGGTCATGATGTTTACCATTGTGGATACCAGTTCTGCAGAATGTAACTTGAAAGAACTAAGATCTCTGCCTGTAGAGACTGGCTGTTCAATAGCTAACTCCCCAAGTTGCTTGAGTGAATCTGAGAACAAGGCAGAGACAACAGCTAAATCAATTGCTTCGAGAACTAGTTCTGGTAAGAGCGGCTCTTTAAACATGGACAGTGTGATGAGTCGAAGCAGCATTTCCCTCAATGAGAAACGACAAAAGAACCGGAAAGGCGGGAGACCAAGAAATCCAAAGTTGGTAGTACCCGTCTGCGCCGAAAGGAGTAACTTGGCAGAATCAGGTTGGTTTGGTGAAACTCAGTACAGGAAGAAGAAACCAATGAAGAAGAAGGGGAAACAGGTGAAACCAAACCCATCAGAAGAGCATATCGATCAAGATCAAACTCTGAAACTGTCCTCAACCAGTTCCTTTGCAGAAGATAGCAATTTTGGAAGAAATGAGGACAACAAAATATCACCAGAAAGACCTGAAACCAGAGAAGTTTTCGACTTGAATGTATCTCAAATCTCACCAGAACGTGAAGCTAACGGTACATATACTGACAGCACAGACGTTGTGCAGAACAGTGAGAGTTCTTGTGCGGAGGTGGAAATGCATTGTAAGCCTCAGGAAGTGCAGACTGCGGATTTGCCCACAGGACTGAGGCAGAGTACAAGGACACGACCGTTGACTACAAAGGCACTGGAAGCTTTTGCTTTTGGGTACCTTGGTAACTCAAAACAGAAGAGAAAGGCTTCAGAGGAGTCAAGAACAAAGTCTACAAAGCGCATCCGTAGTAACTCACGTGTCTCGTCTGTGTTCAGAAACGGAATTGTAGAGGATGGTTCGAACACTGACGAGAATGAATAGAGTAGACTTTGACTTCAAGAAGAAGCGCCAAACCGGGAGGATTTTCACAGTTAGGCCAATATAGCAAACTTTAGTTAAAAAAATCTTTTGCCTTTTGTTTTTATTGATGTTACTATCACTAGTATCATATGTTATTGATGTGATCAAAGGCTTAAATAGCTCTCTAATCATGAGATATCTATCCAAAATAGCCTTCTTTTATATATTAAAAAAGACAAAATTTAACCTGAAATCAAAAACTTGTTTACGATTTTGCTCACTTTAAGAAATATAAATATATTTTTATATTTAAAAAAATATTTTTCTATAAAAATATATTCAACTCTATTTCTCTTTCACCAATCGGTTCTCTTTCAGTGTCTTCATTTCTCTGGTATACTATGTCCAGAAAATTTTCTGGATAAATGAATCTTTGGCAACTCTAGGTGGTTATATAATGGAGAATATGGAAAATTCGAAACGAGCTGATTTTTTATAACATTAAACGGTTTATTCCTGATGTTATTTCAAAGGCTTTCTATAAACTTCAATATGGTATCTCATCATATATATAATACTCACATATGAGAAGATTGTGCAGACAAAGTATAATGTTCTACTTGATGGATTCTGGACATCGAACAATACAAAAGCAGGTATAGGGTAGGTGCTAATGGATAATAAAAGCAAAAGATTCTTAAAGATATGACATTTATTGATCCAGTTCTTAAGCTACATGAAGTTGAAGCTCTGAGAGAAGTAGTGATTAGAGTAATAAATTTCGATTATCAGGAAGTTACTTTTAGGGAGATTCAAACACTATCTATAATGTGCTTGCCTCAGGGAAAATCAACCATTGTATTGAAAAGATCCTTAAAGACATTTTAGAGCTAGCACATTCTTCTTTTCATTTCAGGTTAATTAAAAGATCTGAAATTTTTTTTGGCTAATCATCAAAAGAAGCTAGAAAAACATCTTCTGATTGTAAAATAATTTGGATGTAATTTATGTATTCTGTACTGTCTATAACTTTGTATTTTGTCTTCATTGAATAGTTTAGCCGATAAAAAAANTTTAGCCGAAAAAAAAAAAAAAAAAAAAAAGTATATATAACAATAATCTCTTGAATCCGGTTGGTAAAGCACTCTTTGTCAACACAACAAGTCAGAGGTTTGCATCCTGGTTTTATATGTAGTCGTTCCAAAACAATGCCACGAAAATTTCGTGAAGACTATAGAGATCAGTTCTGCCTTATTGCTAAATCAGTGTTTTGCCCATTATTATGCATTTATGCTGACACGATCCGCATTTGGGCTATGCTGCTGACACTATTAGCCTTGACGGCCTTAAGTTTAGTAAAAAAGGGTTACAACTTATCAGGTTAATTAAAAAACCTTAAGTTTAGTAAAAAAGGGTTACAACTTACGAATATCATGTTCAAAAAAGGTAGTAAGATATTTTTTCAAGTGACGGCCTAAATCTTACAGGTAAAGACTTCATATCAACGCATTTTGATGATTCTGAGATCAAAAGAAAGAAAAAAAGAATATAGTTTACGACCTATAAGTCAATGGACGGTCGAGATGCTAACAAAAAGAATCTGCCACGTCCTTTGATCTCCGCCCGAGAAGGCATTTTATCTATCTTAGCTGAATTTATATGATGATCTTTCATAGGGGAATCTTAAATTGTTAATATCTATTAACGACGAATGTATCTTAAATTTTGGATATTACTAAATTTTTTTTATTAATAATAGACTAATGATTACGGTTGTCATTTTCTGAAATTGCTATTTCTTCTATATTTTAATAAATTTTAGAAAGTAAATTTTGAAAATAAGTAAACAACGTTTTAAGTCAAAAATGTTGATTTTTCCAAATTTAATCTAGAATTGATTATTTTTTATCAAGATAAAACAACTAAAAATGAATATTAAAATAGTATAATGATTATGGAAGACAAAAATATTTTATAGAAATAAAGTAATCTAAATTTTTCTACTTTAATAAATATGCAAATCTCTAATTTTCTTTTTAATAAAAATAGGGAAGGAATATATTTAAAAAAAAAAGATTATATGAATATTACGGTATACATAAAGTTGCAAGGGTGATAAGAAGATGACACACCACACTGGTCAACACCAAATTTCTACTTTTGTAGATACTTTGACCTTGTATAATATCCAAATTAAATTAAATGTTTAATTACCTAACAAAGAGCATTAACTATCACATCTTGTTCACAAGAAATATTCCAAATAAATTAGGACTATGTTTAAATAAATGTTTAAGGGTAATGTGATGCTGCTGCATGTCGCAGACACAACTGATATATGTAACTTTTTCAATTATAAAATTACCGAAATACATATATAATAATGGTTATAGGCTTCTTTTTGAAACATGTATAGTTACTTTTCGTTCACGTTTTTAGTCTATCAATATAAAATTTATTAGACTTTTTCTATATGTTTATCCATGGGATTTGAAATATCCAAAATGTAGAGGGACTATAAATAACAGCTGATCCAGCCGCTAGTTTAGCATCAGCACATCATATCCGAGGTTTCTTCATTAACTGATACTCTTGTAACATTTGTTGATTGATCGATGGAACGAGTAAGAGATTTGGCATCGAAAAAAGCGGCAGTGATATTCACAAAGAGCTCATGTTGCATGTGTCATAGCATCAAGACTCTATTCTACGAGCACGGGGCAAGTCCTGCGATCCATGAGCTCGACAAGGACCCTCAAGGGCGAGAGATGGAACGAGCTCTATTCAAGACCTTCGGCTCTAACAACTATATACCGGCGGTTTTCATAGGCGGGAGGTACGTGGGGTCAGCTAAAGACGTAATCTCCTTCCACGTGGATGGCTCGCTCAAGCAGATGCTAAAGGAGTCCAAAGCCATTTGGTTGTGACTTAATTTGTGAACCACATACATCATCACGCCACTTAATTAACTATAAAATTCGCTTAGATATATAAACAATTTTCCACTCATAATAATTATGTCGACGTCTCGTGAATGATATACTACATATAGTTAATAATCCAAGTTTGAGTTATACATGGTACATTGTGCGGATGTGTCTTAAATAAATGCTTGCCCATGAAATAAAATGTTATATACAAAGAAGGAATATTTATCTTTGGCAAGTTGGTGTATGGGGAATAACCATGTGTACTATATCTATATATGTTTTATCACCGAAAGCTCGAATCTTTTCTCATTTTCTCTTTCTTTGCCACAAATATTCAATCATCAAAGTATCTGCGTTAAAAGAATCCGTTAGATTATAATTCGACATTGTCTTATTTCTTTTTTGATAAAATTTTCTACAATGCAATAATATATTGCCAAAACGAAACATTAATTAAATTAAATTGCATTTAGGATGAGCATACTTGTTTTTTAGCACCAACTGCAGTGGTCTCCCATGGTTCAGAGTGAGATATAATCTTTAAAAAAACATTAAATATATACAAAAATTAGAGCCCATTCAAATAGTCAAAGATTAAATAATGAAAAAGTTTATCAGAATTCTTCAATAATTTGAAATGGTTATAAGAAAGAGCTTTATGATAACAAAAAGTAGAAAATCAGGAGTTAAAAACTACTAAGAAGCTATATAAATGTTATAACGATGTGGAGTTGGCAGCATTTAATTACGAAAACAGAGTATGCAAGTATGATGCTAATTATCTTAATTGCCAAAAATTGGTTTGCATATATGATTGATAAAACCGTTTACCCAAGATTATAATAAAAAAATTTAATGACGATCGAAACAAGTACATCATTTAAATATAATCAAATTAATTGATTAATAAATATCGAATACTCAGTTGACAAGAAAAATAATATCGAACAGTCATTAGTAATGTCGGTAATTTGATACATGATAAAATGTTATTAAATTTAATAAACAAGAAGGAACATACTCAAATAGCCGTCTTTTTAGCATTTTTTTTTTCATTGGGTATCTGATTATTATACTCTCTTTAATAATTATTTTTGAATGTTCTTGAAAAAACAGTCGAATGACTCAACTCACACACTTGCTATAAATAGGTCAGCAGATATATAGCATTCTTCAAAAACCAAACAAAACATACAATCAAAAGCCAAAGCTTAAACCTGATGGACAAGGTGATGAGAATGTCGTCAGAAAAAGGAGTGGTGATCTTCACCAAGAGCTCATGTTGTCTTTGCTATGCTGTTCAGATCCTGTTCCGTGACCTGAGGGTTCAGCCAACCATTCACGAGATCGACAACGATCCGGACTGCCGTGATATCGAGAAGGCTCTCCTCCACATCGGATGCTCCTCGGCAGTGCCAGCTGTTTTCGTCGGAGGAAAGCTGGTAGGTTCTACCAATGAAGTCATGTCTCTTCACCTTAGTGGCTCTCTCGTTCCCCTGATCAAACCCTATCAGTCGCTCTGTTACTAGCATATCAAACCAACTACTCAAGATCCATATATATTATCTAATGACAATAAAAACAGTTGTAGCTAGCTAGAATGTTAGCACGATACACTAGCTATATAAATTCAGATGTGATCTTCGACTGAAATGTGTATCAGATTTATATATTTGTATGTTCTTCTCTTTAGCTCTTTCGTGTTTCGGTTTAGTTAATCAACTGGTGTATGTTGATGTATTAGTATCTATTTTGTGCTAATTAATTTAAATAGTATTCTACATATGTTAGGTTCTTAGAAACTTTCTTCATACATTAATTTGGATCTTCAAGACTAGAAAATGTTTCCATACTATTAAGTACGAGAATATCTAATTAACCGACGATAACATGCAAACAAAAATAAGTAAAAATATAATAAGTACGAGAAATCCTAATTTAGAGTGTTTTTTATTTATTTTTTTTTTAAATGCAAACCTGGGAAATTTTTTTTTTACAAATATATAAAAAAAAAAATCTTTATTTTTCAAAATTTAGAACTTTCTATTGAAAAAAAATGAGACGTTAAGTTTCAGCAGACATGCAAACCACATGAACTCGTTACCAGCTCGTCTTCTGATTTTTATTTAAAAATATAAGTAAAGATTGGTCGTTGACCAATTGTAAGATTATATTGGTAGTTTAACACACACAAAAAAAGAATATATATTGGTCATATTGAAATTTAGCATTTAGGGATGATCATTGTATTTTTTTTTTTTGTGATTGTTTAGAACGAACTTTTATTCACATATGATATTCTAATCAGCCATTGCCCATTAATTAGAGCATATATTCTTAGAACTGATTTAGGTAGTCGAGTGTCATTCATTCTATTAGTTAGAGTACACTAGCATAACCATTATATCGAGTGTTCGATTTTTCGCATTGACGATGATGTTTCTTTTTAATAAGACTTAGGCTAATCGGCCGACCTATTCATGCCCCGGAAAAAAAAACAAGAATTCAGTAAGGAAATAATAAAAATAAAATGTGGAAAATATATAGAATGTGGCCTAATTAATGCAAATAGAGAAAAAGAATAGAAGATATTTTGGCGGTCCAAGAGTATATAATATAATGGGTAGACGAAATAGTTGATTTTTGTTCTTTTTATTGAGATTGATTATATTGAATAGTTGTTATAAGCTAGATGGAACATAAATGATCCTCTCAGCTTTACATCATGATAAGGCAGCATGTATTCTTTTTTTGGCGTTGATTGTAATTGATTTACAAGATGTATGGAACAACTTTTATTGACCTCCTACTTCTTCGGATATTGGGAGAGAATCTAATCTGAAGTTGTATAGGACGTGTTTAAACTAAGAACCACATTCAACTACTTGTCACTGTTATAAGATCTAAGATTCTTTGACCTTATAACATATAGATTAGTATCCTACAAAATATATAAAGATAGAGAACCTCTATATATGATTACTTATAGATTATGTTCCTTTTTTTAACTTTTATAAAAAAGATAACGAAACTGTCATGCGACCAAAGTGAATATTACAACAATCGGGATATACTTTAGTTTCTATTCCTGTTTTTTGTCAACATCTTTTCCTGTTATATTTATATGTTTGGATTTGTTGTAAAATGACGAGTTAAAAACATAAGAGAAAAATTATTTGAGTTTGATGTGTAGGTTGTTTCTATAAACTATTTGAGTACAACAGTATAAAAACCCACAAGAGAACTCAGTTTGCAAATTTGATGGAAAAGAGACCATTAATACATATAATTTTCATGGGAGAGAATCAATGAGATATAATTTGGTTATTTGTTAATATATATAATATATATGATCAACGTGTCTCATATAAATGTCCCGTGATAACATTACAAAGTAGCAACAACAATATCATGACTCTCCCCAAATGCTAATGTAGTGTTTGGTTGAGGAAACAGTAGTAATTAACTAATAAAGACTATTTTCAGATTTGA
>OVAW01000039.1:14727-32531 GCA_900406365.1 Heliophila coronopifolia | reverse complement strand
CCACTAGTTCCTCTTAGGGACAACCATTTGCACCCTAAGATCTAGATATATATAATTGCACCATGACGGCATCACCGATCCGCGGGAAGCACGATATTCGAACCATCCATACAACTCACATGTCCGCGTGGGCGTGACAATTAAATGTTATATAAAAATCTGGTTTTTGCGTACGAATCCTTATTCAGAACTTTGGTATTTTTTTAAGATTCAAATGGAATTATAATTTAAAAAAAAAAGACCAAACAACCATAATAAATACTCAACTGCTTGAGCCTTAGGATAGGGATGTAAGATACAAAGTCTTCTCTTTTGCTTCTTCTCTGATATCTTTATTCAGTTTTTAACAATGGGGGAAGAAGATACAAGAGCCACTGTGGAGCCAACGGATGAGGATACTGGAGCTGAGAATTTGGAGATAGATGATGAGATCCAGCGACAAGACAAGAAAGTTGAGACTGAGGAACAAGTAAAGACTGCTAAAATGGACAAGGGACAACCAGAAGCTAAAGACACAGATGACAAGAAGTTGAACACTTTTGATGGTTCTGGAGATACTTCAAAGGACAAGAAGGAAGATGAAAATCAAGATAGCAAGAAAGGGAAAAGGAAGATTGAGAAGGCTCGCAGAAAGACAAAGACTTCTAAAGCATACTCTAAGAGGAAGAAGACTGAAAAACCAGCTAAGGAACAGTCCTCAATTTCATCAAAACCAAAACCAGGTTTGGATCATATCAGACTTGATCTTATAAGCTAAACCATTATTGCAGACTCTTAGTTTTTCTCACACTGTTTTGATCTACAACTAGGGAAAAGAGGCGGAGAAGAGGAAGAAGACAACACTGAAGAGTCTTGGTATGATTATGAAAAGTGGAAAACTACAGCCACCTTTCCATACATATAAATCTACTCTACCTTCCTTCTATTCCATCTTCAAGGGGTCATGAATATTTCATAAAATTTGTAATTTGTTTGTTTGTCTTGTCTTAATCTAAACAAAACATAAAGAAAGCCAAACTATTGTAATGAATCTATCAATCTCTTCAACTTTGTATCCCATTGATGAGGATGTGTTTATAGCTACACAAACATGGAGAAAATATGTGACTTTCTATTATGTTATATCCAACAAAAAAAAAATGATCAACTACATCCCTTTTGGAAATGAGAAAAAAAAAAACAGAATCCAAAAGGATGCACATGCTATTTACATTTTTGTCATGTATTCATGACCCCCTGAAGATCCTAAGGAAGATGAAGAACTTACAAATACAACAATACATACATACAACAAATACAACCCAAATAGCTAAGAAACATGGAGAAACAAGATCAGTAAGACTAGTTAGGCTAACTACTTGCCTGCAACTAATACAACAAATTCAGAAACACAGTTGAAAACAAGAACATCTCAACACAAATGGATAACTAATAAGGCCATAACATCACCACACAACACATAGGTCTTTAGTTTTTTTTTTTCGCATAAAAATAGCAAAAGGTGTCTAAGTACTTAAAGAAGACAAAAGTTTGTCGAGTTTCATAAGAGTCTTGTCTTGTCTTTCTCTGAGGTCTTCTTTCTTCACCTACTTCATATCCTTCTACTTTCAAAAAGGGTTTAGCGTTTCACAGAAGCTCTCAAAGTCAATGTACCCATAACGCTATGAATGTAAGAAAACAACAGAAACAATAGTCAGCAAGAAAGTCAAAATTATAGACCACAATGAGTACTATGAGACAGCTAACTTTTAGTCTGTAAAACTAGTAAGACCGGTAGGCCAAGATACATACCATCAGGTTCAAATACTTACTTGGATGTGATATTTATTCGGTAAGCCGCCTTCTTTTCCCATAATCACCATCCCTTGATCTTGAGCGATGATTATCCTCACGAGACAATCGTGATTTGCTGTGTCCTTTGGATGAACGACCTCGGTTCCTTTCATCATCATGCTCAGGTTCATCCCTGTGTCTACTACGATGATCAGCATATCTATCTCGATCGTCTCTGTGACGATCTCTCTCCCTATCCCTTTCTCTGTCACGGTCTCTGGAGCGTTCACGATCCTTGTGATGATGTTCCCTCTCACGCTCACGGCCAGTTTCTCTATCATCACGATGTCTTCTCTCTGGCATATCATAGCTATGATCGACATTTCTCTCCCTTGGTGTGTTTCTTTCATTACCAGCGTCTTTATCGTCACGATTTCTTCTATCAGATGAACCAGACCATTCTCTTTCTGATCCTTTTTCTTTCACAGAATTGGGACGAGCCGCTCTATCGTGATTAACCTCTCCATACTGTTGATCAGATGCAGCTTCCTCCCCATAACTCGATTCCCCAGCTCTCCCACCACCCATATCTTCACCACCACCCCATCCTCCACTATTAGGATCCCACATTCCCATGTTATGCCCTCCATCAACACCAGCATTAGGCATCATTCCCATTCCGTTCATCGGCATCCCTCGTCCAAAAAACGCTGGATTCACATGAGGTGCCACTCCCGGTAAACCCATTCCTCCCATAGCAGGGAATGAGGGTAAAAGCCCAGGGAAAGGTGGACCTGGAGCTCCAGGGAATCCTCCATAGCCTCCCATTCTCCCCATCGGTCCACCAAAAGCTGGGTCGAACCCTTGTCCCATCATTGATTGAGGATGCATCATATTCATAGGAGGACCAAACCCACCTCCACCGTTACCCATCAAACCTCTTCCACCCATCCCACCAGGTCTATTCCTCATTGGACCACCTGGTCCTCTACCACCCATTCCTTGAGCATTGCCTCTACCCCAATTACCTCTACCAAATCCTCTATTTTCACCACCTTGGAAATTCCCACCGATGGCATTGTTGTTGTTGGTCATGACGGGTTTACTTGGTGGATCAGCAGGCCCTCCTCTCTTAGCTTGTGCAAGTACAGCTTGCGCCTGTTGGGTCCTATTCACTTGTGCATCTCCCATTCTCTTAACCGAACTTGGAGAGGCGTACTCAACAACACAAGGCCTACCATTGAATGAAAACCCATTCAATCCCTCTTTGCAAGCTGTGGCTGCCATAGGATCAAAGAACTCCACTTGACAATACCCTTTCGACTTCCCGCTAGCTTTTTCATCGAAGAACTTAATCTCCTTCACTGTACCAAACTTGCACAATTCTGCTTCAAGTTCGGCATCAGTTGTCCACCAATGCAAATCCCCAACGAAAAGCATTGTTGCGCCACCACCGGTTCCCCCAGCAGTAGGAAAACCAGAAACAGCACCATTCCCAACCATGCTACTACCAGGTCCATAAGGGGCTACGCCATTAACAATACCCATCGCTGGTCTCATCAAATTCTCGTTATTTCCCAAAGCAGGCGGTGGTGGCAAGAGACCCTGAGAAATGTTATTTCCTCTAGGAGCTTCCATATCAGGAGCTTGCCCTAACTCAACTCTAAGCCCACCTCCAGTTCCACCAGGACTCTGCTGGCTAACATCACTTACCTTAAGCTCTTGAGCTCCATATCCAGCATCACTCCCTCCTCCTCCTCCTTCTCCTTCTCCTTCTCCTCCTGCTTCTGCTTCTTTAGGAAGACTCTCACCAACCAAACCAGGTATCGAAACCTCACCTTCCAATTCAACCTTATCTTCTCCATCGTTGTTAACCTTCTCCTTCTCCTCGTTTTCCGATCCAGCTTCCTCGGTCTTTCTCATAGACTGAAGAAACCCTTCTCCGACATTAACATCGTTATAAAGATCCTCGTAATCATCGTCCTCTTCCTCCGCCATAAATCCGTCGGAAACAGCAGAGATCGCTTCGTTTCGATGGAACTGATCAATCCCATCTCCTTCATCCATCGTAGCAAAAAACTCTTCTTTGTAACGAAAAAAGCTACCTTTTTCAATCGTACGCTACTAGAATACCAAAAATCTCAAGAACACGAGAGATTTGAGGAATTTTGGGGTCACCGGTAGGTTAAAACGGAGGAAGGCTTGTCGCTAGAAACCCTAATTTGAGAGATTTGTGAAATTTCTAGTCTTTTCTAAATTAATTAAAATATCTTTATAATAAAAAAACTTACGAAATAAATTTTACTCGCGAGGCTTGAAATGGAATCCATCCTGACCAATATATACTGTACGCTGTCAAAAATCATTTAATTTTTTTTAACAGAGTTATTCTAAAAAATTATAATTTTGTACATATTTTTTATTGTTTTGGGTACAATAATATTTTTATGGTTTTACTAAAAAAAAAAATAATTGTTGAATTTTATAGTATTTTGTATTATTTTTAAGTAATATATACTTTTTAGTTATTTTAAATTATTTTTAAATAAATATTCTTTATTTACAAATAAATTTCTATATAAATTTTAAATAAATATGTTTCTATTTTTTATTTTTACAAAATATGTTTCTATTTAATTTTTTATAAAGAGTAGTTACATAATTTTTAATAATTTAATTTAATTATTATATAAATTTTCTTTTACATTTTTTAGATAATATGTTTTAATTTTTTAGCATAAACAATTAAACATTTTAAATTAATAATTAAATTAAGTTAAGTAAAAAAAAATCAAAACAATGTCTTTTTTTTTAGAATGAAAAAAAAAACCAGATATTATAAAGTATTTATCTAAAAGAAAATTGTCAACTTAGACCATAATATACCAGTGACAGTCCATTAGCGTTAATGTCATTAAGAAAAAAAAATTTATCGTCGAAAAGAAGATAAAACTCATGATGTTATGACACTGCTAATATACTCTAACCACTAACCACTGAATTGAAAAACATTCAAAATTTAGTTTAAACACTCAAAATTTAGTTTCATTTAAAACTCATTTAATAAATAAATAAGTTATAAAATTATAATCCATTTTTTTTTGTCTTCAATTATAATCCATTTAGAACTGGGATAATTCATGTTTTCTACATTAAAAGTCCCACAAAATTCAAAACAAATTTTGTAGGTGGAATTCTATGGCTGGTATATGCTACCTTTACACTCCAGCTGAACCAACTACAACCCTAAGGGATGATTTTGATACTGCCGATTATGGCCAAAGTGCTGCTCTGCTGCATATCCCGTAAGAGTTTTCTTCTCAAGTTTACTTTTTACTATGTACATAATCATGGATGGATCCAAAAACAGTTTTAATATGTGACACTAACGTGAAATAATAATTTTTATTTAATTTTATTAAACTCATATTAAAATCTTGACAAAAAACTAATATTACAGAAAAGAAATTAGGTGTTATGTTAATAAATTATAATAATTTATAGTAGCTATCAACAATAATAATTGTAGTTTTGCAGAGAATATATCAGTAACACAATTTTAATTTCAAACATATCAAAATATCATAAAAAATAAAAAAAATCTAACACCACTATAGATAATATTATAAAAAACCATTATCTACTATATTCTTGTTTCTGGACATAGTTCATGGAAGCTTCATGATTTTGGTGTTTCTAAGCAGATGAAATCTTACATATCTTTTCTAGCTGTTTGGGTACTTTGGAAGCCGGACGAATCTAGGAAAATATGAATGGACATGCGTCACCCTAAATTTAGAGAATTTTTTTCCATGTAAAAAAAACTGTATGTAAATTTTATTTTTCTATTTAAAATTTTACTATGCTCCCTCCTAAATTTTTTTGCCACCCCTAAAATTCAAAATTATATTCTTCACCACTTGGAAGTATCTTTGTAGCTCTCAAGGGTTGCTTAGACAGATACTATATGGGGCGGATCTAGAAAATTAAATCACGTGGGACACTTTAGTTATTTTTAAAAAGATATAGGTTTTTATTTGATTTGAACTTAATTTTATGTGGGGCATTTTTGTTATTTAGTTAGATTTAATTGAATTTTTAGCTAAATTTAGAAGAAGAAAAAAATTTAGTCCATGCCATGCTTAACATTGTTATAGTCCAGTCCATAAGACCCAACAAAATTAGGGTTGTAGGTTTTCATTATATATATCTTTGTTATGAACTTTGTGAATGTATCTTCTCCTCCTAAGTCAATACAACATCTTCAATATTTTTTTTCTTTCTTTTTGTTCAATAAGGCTTTTCTGATCTCCTAATAAATCCGTTTTTGGATTCTCTTCAGACATGGGCAGACGTCTGTCCCTGGGCACTATCTTTCCTTGACATCTGATCTTGTATTTAGACCTGTCAGTATCCTTGTACACTTTAAAAATTCGGATAAAAAAAACATGTAACTATAAAAAAAAAATGCAAAATAAATTATGATCTATATAAACTATAAAATAAATTTCGATCTTAATAAAAATCAGCAAAATAAATCTCGATTTATAAAGTGCAAAATAAACTTCGATGTTATGTAAAATTTCAAACAAAAATTTACATGTAAGATTAAAGTTTACTATGCAGTTTATTTATATTGAGGTTTGTCTTACATTTTTTTTATAGTTCAAAGTAATTTTTTTTACCTTTTTCTCTTAAAAAATCTACGGATAAAATGATTGCCGAGATGAAGCCCAAACTAGAACCCCTAAAGCTCTCTGAATATAATTGTACCGCGCTGACATGCGTATAACCGTAGAGCGGTCCTTTTTACTAAAGAATTACAAAAAAAATTTTACTATTAGGAAATTCGGGCGAGGTGATTATTTTTCTCACTGTTGGCCTTTAATTCGGATGGACGGACATAAAAAATGATGTGTTTTTCGCGGTTTGGGCTTCAATTATAGTTAGAATTGAAGTTGGATAAAATCAAATGATGGAAATGATTATGTGTTGGCTAGACGGTTCACATACGCCCGCCAGCAAAAACTTTCAGACACGATTAAATACTCATATCCTATGGCCATATGACCGTTATGTTTTTGAACTTAGAAACTTCTTTCTATGACCACATTGTTACGGTGTAGGTTGGACGTAAACCGCAAAAATCAAAGAACTTGCCTATCAGCAACAAATCCATAAAATTAAAGACACAAGCAAAAACAAAAAGACAATACTATTCAAACTAATCATCACATCTAAATTCATTACCTTGTATTTGAAACAATTGAATCTATAAACCGTATTTTAAAACTTTTTTTTTTTTGGTGTTTTCGACCACTCTTATCAAATTAATTTTTTTTTACCATTAGTTCAATTGGCTAATTAAATCATAATTAGTTCCTCCTCAACAAGAAGCACCCGGGTTCGAACCCCGGTCATAACGTAGAAGCACAGAGATGTCAACCATTAGGCAATCATACTTATCAAAATTAATTTAGAATGGTTAAGAAATTCGTTACGTGCGATATAAAAACAAAAAATTGCACTTCTCGTATTTAAGACAGAATAATTTAGGATGAAATATAAAATTATCCGAATACATTTTAGACATCCAATAACAAATTTTGATTAAAGAAAACATATTTATTACTTGGCGTAACTAGTTTTATTGGCAATATCCTAGAGATTTATCTCAGAAGTCACCAGTTCAAATTTCTCCTGGAGAGTAGTGACCAGAGTTTCCACAGGTATAGTTAAAGGATGGCTCCAGACCTTGAAGATGTAGGTCTAAATCTCTAGTTCTTAAAAAAAAACATATTTATTATTTTATCATTATAAAATTAACATAAGTAATAGTTTTTTTTTTGCCAAAAAAAAAATCATTTTCATAAAACGGACCACTTCGTAGGGGCATTTACTCAGGTAGACCTTTCAGAAAAAAGAAAAAAAATTTCATGTGGATCCCAAAACTTCATAAGGACCTATTAAAAAAAACAAAATTGGACTGTTATGCCCTTTGCCCAGATCTGATTTTGGACCGAAACACTACGATCTGCTTCCTCCGAAACCGACTCCGATCAGCTTCCTCCGCTTTCGTCCCAAACCTTGTTCTTCTCCCAAATTTTTTAAAAAACTAAACCCTAAATCCTAATCACTTTCTCTCAAACTAATAAATTCATAAATCCAAACATTGATATGTAAATCCGGCGGAAGAAAGAGGAAGAAGAAGATGGAGAAGAGAGATGGCCGGCGAAGAGAGAGAGGAAGAGAAGGAAAAAAGAGGGAAGATAGGGGCAAAATCAACTTTCTAAGATTTTTTTATTTAAAATTTAATCACCCAAAATTCGAGGTTTTGATAGAATTACTTTATAGCCATGAGGTCCATAAGAGCAATTGATCCCACTTCATAATTCTAATTATAAAATTAACAACTAGTTCGTTCATATATCTTTTAAACTAATTTTGAAAAAGGCTAGCAGTTGATTTTTTTTTTCTTTTAAGTTTTGATGAAAAACAAAAATATACATATTCAAACTTCAAAGTATCTGGAAATATAAGAGATCATATATTAAAAAAAAAAAATTATAAAATTCATGCTACATGACAAACACAGTACCAACAAATCACTAGCTTTGCATCTGTCTGAACCATCGTATATGCTCTCTATTAACAGACGTTTGCCAATTTTGAAAAAAAGGCTACCCAATTTATTTTTGTTTTTCTTTAGCAAAATGGTTATGATTATAGGACATTGAAAAAAAGAAAAAATATATATATATAAATTATAAATTCATGGTATATGACAAAAGACCGAAAGAGTACCAACAAATCACTAGCTTTGCATCTGTCTGAACCATCGTATATGCTCTCTATTAACAGACGTTTGCCAGCTCATCTTTCTGTTAGTAAAGCTAAACACTTTTAACATCACTGAGACTAACTCCGTTACAGACATCGCACCGAGGACATAGAAAGTAAAAAAAAAANAAAAAAAAAAAAAAAAAAAAAAAAAAAAAAAGAGAGAGAACAAAAAAAAATCTCTTTTTCGCCAAGATTATTTCTTTTCTGCGATCAATCTTAATTTTCTACTGGTTTCTCTCACTTTCTTTCATTTTCTTCACCTTTTTTCAGACTTCTTTCTCCATTTTTCTTGCGATCAAATCTTACCTACTTCTTGCAGCCGCCATGTCAGTAAGTCTATTCTATATCTCCTCTCCTGAGATCTTCTGTTTCGTTTGCTGGTTTGGAGAATTTAGTTTCATTTTGGTATCTAAGTTGCTATTTTCAGTAAGATCGGAGTTGTTTTTGGTTGCAACCTTTTATATTTCAAATATAAAGAAAAACAAAATCAGTTATGTTTTGTGATACTGATGATGAGCTATGTCTTTTCTGGGATCTCAAGCTTAGATTTTTTTTTTTTTTTTTNTTTTTTTTTTTTTTTTTTTTTTTTAACTTCGGAAGAGTTAGTAAAATTGATTTTTTTTTTTAAGCTTAGATTTTGATTTTTTGGATTCTCTTGCTTTCTTATTTTTGTTCAGATTGTTCTTGATTCATTGATAGTGAAAAGGCCACATACATTGTTTTGACATTTGTATAGGGACAATAAACAAATTGTGGATTGTTTTCTTATTTATAGACAAAATTTAATTTCAAAGTTTCAAACTTTGGTTTTTCCTCACCTAAAATAAAAGGATACTAAAGTTGATATAAACTTTAAATTTTTTTTTTTGATAAAGTCTTGATCTTTATCTCATCTATTTTGTGTTTCCTCCTAACTAAGACTTGATTACAATGAAGAGAGGCTAAGACTTATCCATTCTACTCCCAACTTTGGACCTTGTTCAGTGACGTCCTAAACTTTAATTATGTGATTAATTACCCATTAACTACCATTTTATTAGTGATTTAAACATCTACTAAAAATGATCCGAAAATCGATGAAATAATCCATTCAAAGGTTTCAATAATAACCTATTGGATTATTAGTTTATTTACCTGGTTTACGGATCGATTTTAACAAACACTTAAATCCGATGAAATTGAGTTTGAGATTGAACTTGTTTTCTTGATGTTTTTGGTTTGACAGGAACAAGGTCGTCCCTTACCAAAATTTGGTGAATGGGATGTGAATGATCCAGCATCAGCAGAAGGTTTTACTGTAATATTTAACAAAGCTAGAGATGAGAAAAAGACCGGTGGTAAACCCGAGTCCCCCGGTAAATCTACTGATGGTCATGTTGTATCCGGAAGAGAAGATCCTACTAAACCTCAGCCTGTAAGTTTCATCATCTTCTTCTCGGTGTCATGCTTATAGTTATAGACACTAATGCGAATTAAAAAAAATAAAATTATTTTTTTTATTAAAAAGCTAATGAAAATGTGATATTTTTGTTCAAATTGTGGCATAATACAAACATATTTAGCAGAGTAACTAAACGAAAAACGTCTATCTAAAAAAAAAAAAAAATAAAGGTCTTAGGCGGTGCCTCATTCTCCAACACATAGTTGCGCCTCTGTCTTCTACTCTTATCTTATCTTACTATTCATTGTCACAAAATTTGAGCTCTTTGGTTTCAGAAAAAATGGCTATGCTGTGTCCAATCTCCGGCTGTAGACTCTTGAACAGAGACAAAGATGGATTTGTATAAGCAATGCGACTTTTATGTTTTATTGTATTTCTTGAAATTACCTACAAAAAAAAAAATTCATAATATGATTTGAAGTCCTATTTAGTATCTGGATTCTGTTTTGAAGCTACTTGTTTTGTTTAAAAATGGTGTAAAATCGTGTGGCATTTTTATTGAAAAACCAGAAATGGAAAAAAAAAAAAAACATTTACTGTGTCTATATGTAATAATTCTCAAAGATGATCAAGACATTGCAAAAATATCTCTTTCGGTTTGAGCCGGAATAAGCTTTTTCTGACTAGCTAAACCCGTTTTATCCATAACCTTGATATCATTAATAGTGTGACAACTAATCATGCTCGAACCTGATTAGAATAAAAGTCCACAGGGTTATAAATGTAGTCCACATGGTTATAAATGTTATAGTCCAAATTGATCGAGGCTAAGCTGGCTGACACCCGTGGTTATGCAGTTTAGACTATATAGCTTACAACCGTCGATAGTTTTTATTGTCTGCAACCGCCGATAACGTATATAGCATCCAACCGCAAATAGTCCATACAATCAAAAATCACTTGATAGCCCATAATTTATTAGTCATATACATCATCTTCACATCATGTACTAATCATGTGTTTGAAAGTCGCATCAAAGAATCTGGCTTTAAAATCTAAATATCTAATCACTTCGCTCCACGTACTTTAAATATATTAATAGACAATGAAATATCCTATTTCAGTCTAATTTTGTCTTAATATCGAATTTCGTTAAGATGACGTCAACAAAACAAGAATAAGGACATGTTAATGAATATTAATCAAATAGGTTATTTGATTTTACTGTCTTCATATTTTTTTTTTTTTTTGTAATTAGTGAAAATAACGAAAGTTTAGTATAGGGAAATAGAAAACATAAACCAAAAAACAAAAAATACAATTTAGATTTTCATTTAAAATCAGTTTCTACTTAAAAATCAAAATAAATTTCCAACAATTAAAGTCAGCAATTTTAATGTTATTAATTGGGGGAAAATTATGTTAATTTTTTAGCAAAATAAATTCATACTAAACAATTTTTTTTTTTTTTGCATTTTAATTATTTAATCAAAATTTTAATGTTGTTTTATTTATGATTATGTTCTTAAGAAAATAGTTTTGAAACTCAAATTAGCAAAAAAAGTTTGAGATTTTATATTAGGTTTCCCTATCTATCTGTTTATCTTGCTATTAATTTAAAGTTTATTTTTTAGTTTTTCGACCAACTTCGATATATATATATATATATATATATATATATATATATATATTTTTTTTTTTTTTTTTTGTTAAAGCATTTTTCTGTTAAGATGATTATTTAAGTATACATTTTTTGTAGTTTTTCTATTCACTTTTCACGAGAAAGTTATGACGTTCGTATATCGTCAACTAATGCATCGCATAAAACCGATTTTAATACTGGATAAATCATTGTAAATTAAAAAAAAAATAATAATTAAAAAAAAAAAATAATTAAAAAAAAATAATTGTAAAATTTACCTTAAAATTTTAGAATCCAGAATCAAATTTTTCTTATTGCGATTTCGAATATTCAATCATGACTGGTTATACTATATATGATTTACATAAAGTAAACAAAATCAGATTTTCCACATTTTTGGAAATTAGTATATACATTGTTTTTAGATATTCCTCCATTATAAAAAAACAACATCTGATAATCATAATGAATTATTGTAATTTAATTTTCATAGCATTATAGTTATAAAACTAATTAATATATTTAATCTGTTAGAGAAATAAATCTACCTAATGCAAACATTAATGTGAATTTGATTTTTTTAACCATTGGAATCATAAAACTAATATTATTTTTTTATCTGTTATAGAATTAGTTAACTCTACCTAAAAAGATGAAACAATAAAAAAGTTAATTTTATAACATTGATTATTCATTTATTCTATTAGAGAATTAAATCTACCTATTAGAAAATTAATTAACTCTACATAAAAAGATGAAACAATATAAAAATTTTAGTTTTAATTTTCATAACATTAATTATTCTATTAGAGAATTAAATCTACATAATAATGAAAAAAAAAACAATATTCAAATCATAAGAGCAGCTGGCAACAGATATGTAAAAGTGAATCTAGACAATACAAAAAACCTAAGCATGCATGTATATTTCACAAAAATAGAAAAACATTTCAAAACGTAACAATTTTGAATTTCTACATATAGAAAAACAAAATATTCTGCAACAACAGCTGTGAAATATTTTATTGAAATTAAGATACTCTTTTTCTCATATATATATAAATCTTTTAAAAGATTTTATTCACAAAACTCTCTAATCTTGTATTCGAATACGAGTAAGTTCTCTAATATAAAACATTTTCTTATTTTTCTCGTTTATATTATTTCCATATTTATTTAATTTTACTATTCATAGTTTGATTAGATTTCAGTCTATAGTAATTACAGAATCTTAAATTGGCTAAATTTAAGAATCTAATTAAATACATAATCTACCCTTGACCGACTTCAAGATTCTAATACAAAATCTTCATTTGTCAAAAAAAAAAATAATAATAATAATTCTTGGACAAATTTGTTAAAAAAACATAAAGAGTACCGATACTAAAATTACGGCATTGTACATATTAGTTATAATTTTATTTTATTTTGTCATAATATTAATTATAATAAAACGAGAAAAAAATCGTGTGGTTTAAAATTTTAAAGTCTATATATAGTTTATAAAACGTTATTGTAAATATTTTATTTTCTACTTCCGTTTCTCAAAATTCCCACTAGTTAAAAATTCGCGGTGGTCACCGTCGCGCCGGAGACAATGACGAGCGTTTACGAAGAACCGAAAGTCTCCGATAATCCTCACGAAACCAATATTGTTATCAAAGGTAATGTTTTTCACTGTTCTTCCGGTTATGGCCGGTTATCTTTGGTTTAAGAATTGAATTTGACGTGTAGGAGAAGAGGAGGAAGAGGAGAACGACAATCCAATAGAAGAAGTCCGGTTAACAGTTCCAATAACCGATGATCCAACCCAACCTGTTCTAACATTTCGAACATGGCTTCTCGGACTTTTCTCATGCATACTTCTTGCCTTCGTTAACCAATTCTTTAGTTTCCGGTCGAACCAGCTTTGGGTTTCGTCAGTCGCGGCTCAGATCGTGACACTTCCGTTAGGAAAACTCATGGCGGCTACACTTCCGACAAGGAAGTTTAAGTTTCCGGGAACGAATTGGTTTTGGTCTTTAAACCCTGGTCCGTTTAATATGAAGGAACATGTTCTCATTACTATCTTTGCTAATACCGGTGCTGGTGGAGCTTACGCTACTAATATTATAACCATTGTTAAAGCCTTTTACCGCCGTCAACTTAATGTCGCCGCCGCCATGATGCTCACACAAACCACTCAGGTACGTAAATATCGTAAATATCAAATCTTTTTTTATGGGTGAATTTGAAATGTCAAATGGGTGGGCCTTCGGTTAGAGCCGTCATTAGAATTTAGGTTCATATTAACCGCTGACTAAGATACCTCCAATTTTGCGGTTTAGCCCATATACCCGCATAACCCTAATAGCCCCCATATATATAACTCATTATCCATAGAACTTCAACGGCCGCTACTCTAGTCTAAAAAATAAACAACAGCTCGCATAACCGCTGAAGCCGGATGCCCGTAAATTCTTAACCACTTACCGGTAAATCTTTGATGAATCATTAAAAAAAATTGACAAAATTTTCGGGTGGAGCAAACCCCGGTTATCCGGACGGTGCGGTTATGGACCTTATTAACTGTAAACCCGCATAGATTTCAACTTACTCCACCTATTAGTTCGTTTGTCTTTACCAAAACCGCGGTTCGGAGACCCGTCTAATTGACATCTCTATAGGTGAATAAAAAAAGCAATCTTTATGAATTTTTACTCATTTTCTTGCAGTTGTTGGGCTATGGATGGGCCGGTATCTTCAGGACGTTCCTTGTGGAATCACCATATATGTGGTGGCCATCAAACCTGGTTCAAGTCTCACTCTTTAGGTTCGTTTCAATTCAATCTACATAACCGGTTTACGCCTCTCAAACCGGATTCTAACTTTTTGACTATGTAACAGAGCTTTACATGAGAAAGAAGTTCTTCAAAAAGGACAACAAACACGTCTCAGATTCTTCCTCATTGTCTTTGCCATAAGCTTTGCTTACTACATAGTCCCTGGTTACATTTTCCCATCCATTTCCGCTATCTCATTCGTTTGCTTGATATGGAAAACCTCGGTAACACCTCAAATCCTCGGTTCGGGGTTAAAAGGTTTAGGCCTTGGTTCGTTTGGTCTCGACTGGTCCACGGTAGCTGGGTTCTTAGGCAGTCCATTGGCTGTACCGTTCTTCGCTATTGCGAACTTCTTTGCCGGTTTCTTAATCTTCTTATACATTGTTCTGCCTGTCTTTTACTGGACTAATGCTTATGATGCACAAAAGTTTCCGTTCTATACATCGCAAACGTTTGATCAAACCGGACATATCTATAACATAACCAGGATTCTTAACCAGAAGGACTTTGATATCAATCTAGAAGCTTACAATGGTTACAGCAAGCTTTATTTGAGTGTGATGTTTGCGTTGCTTTATGGACTTAGCTTTGGTTCTCTTACAGCTACCATCTCTCACGTTGCTCTCTATGATGGAAAGTAAGGATCTTTAAACTTATTTTTCGAGACCCGATATGATGATGATTATGGGTGTCAATGTGATGTCAAACCTCAAGCCTACGGGTTCATGGGTGTCCGAGGTGAAATCCAAGCGGCTTGGCAGGCCGAAAGTCTAGTGACCATTACACCGTGTTAGGCGGACAAATTGGTGACCGCACACTTGCTGTCCAAAATGTTTTGTACAATTTTTGTTTTTCTAAAAAATACATAATTATATACAAACTACACAGATTTTTTGTAAAAAAAAATTGTTTTTTAAACTAAAATACATAGTTTTAATTTCTTTAAGTCATTAATATATTTATATATAATTAATGTCTAAATACATAATATTAATTTAATCACTAGTTAATATTACTATTTGTTTTTGTTAGGTTGGGTAGGTTACTTAAATGGTTGGCCTAAATTTTGATATGGGCTAATGAGCTAAGCCCACCGCTCCTGGGAGGCCTGACTCGGAAACTCTCTAAATTTGTGGGGAGATTGAGACAATTCTAAAATTTGCGAGTCACTTTAGAAACAAATTTTTGAAAAAAAATGGGATCAAAATCTAATATAAATATTTTAAAAATATGTTGGGCCGAGGCCTATGTTTTATTTTGTGCTTCCGCATAGGCCCGAGGACATATATGATCAAAATTCTAATTAAAAACTGCAAAACATTTGAGCTTAAAAGTGTACACTCATGATCACACCTCATCGGTGTGGGTTGGGTTAGGTCCGCCCATATTGACACCTCTAAAGGACTCCTCTTTTAAGCCTCTTTTGTGTGTTGTTTCTCAAGGTTTATCTGGCAAATGTGGAAGAAGACAAAGACAGCAACAACAGATGTCCATTTAAGATTAATGAAGAAGAATTATAAATCAGTACCTCGATGGTGGTTCTTCGGGGTTCTCGCTGTCTCCTTTGTTTTCTCACTCTACGCTTGTGAAGGCTTTGGCAAACAGCTGCAACTTCCATGGTGGGGACTTATTCTCGCTTGTGCCATTGCCTTCTTGTTCACGTTACCTATTGGAGTCATCCAAGCAACTACAAACCAGCAAATGGGTCTTAATGTTATAACCGAGCTCATCATCGGGTACTTATACCCCGGAAAGCCGCTAGCTAACGTGGCTTTCAAGACTTATGGGTATATCAGTATGTCTCAAGCCTTGTCATTTGTTGGAGACTTCAAGCTTGGTCACTACATGAAGATTCCTCCAAAATCTATGTTCATTGTTCAGCTTGTTGCTACTGCGGTCGCATCAACTGTCTGCTTTTCAACAACTTGGTGGATTGTTACTTCTATTGAGAACGTATGTATGCCGGATTTGCTACCGGAGGGTAGTCCATGGACTTGTCCTGGAGATGAAGTGTTCTACAATGCATCCATCATATGGGGAGTGATAGGTCCGGGGAGAATGTTTACCAAAGAAGGTATTGTTAGATTTCATTCTATCTTTAGCCATATCCACATTAATTATTGCACAGAAACAACATACTAGAATCTATGTATGCTTATCGGAAGGTTATAGATATCCCGGTAGTAGGTCCGAGGCAAAACAATTTCTATATTTAAAATTTTTTTTTGGACCAAAATTAAGTTGCTACAAAATTTGGGAGTTTACATAAAAGAATTAGGAAAACATTTTAAATTTATATGTGGGAGCCGAAGCGAATGTTTCTTTAGACATGTTTCAGGTCCTACTTCGGTAGTCCTTTAGCCTCTATGAATGGGTAGAATATTTATGGAATGCAACTTTTAGTATTTTGTACCATTAGCCGTATTTATAGAAAATCATTAGGGTTCTCGCTAAACCAATAACTACCGATCTATATTCATGTTTTTATTGGCTTTATTAGTGATTTTTACCTCAATTGTTTTTTATAAATAAAATCTAACAGGTATATATCCTGGGATGAATTGGTTCTTCCTTATCGGTCTCCTCGCTCCGGTTCCTTTCTGGTACCTATCGAAGAAGTTCCCGGAAAAGAAATGGCTTAAACTTATCCATATTCCCTTGATCTTCTCTTCAGTAAGTGCAATGCCACAAGCCAAGGCTGTCCATTACTGGTCTTGGGGCTTTGTCGGGGTTGTGTTCAATTACTACATCTTCAGGAGGTACAAAACTTGGTGGGCGAGGCACAACTACATTCTCTCTGCAGCGCTTGATGCAGGTAAGGGACATGACATTGGTGGGCGTATGCCCCCTATATCTTGAAATTTGTTTTTTTTTTCTATATTAAAATTTTGTTTTGGATTCGTTGTTGATGCAGGTACTGCGATTATGGGAGTGGTGATATTCTTTGCGCTTCAGAACAATGATATAAGCTTTCCTGAGTGGTGGGGGCTTGAGAATTCAGACCATTGCCATGTAGCGCAGTGCCCGACAGCCAAAGGTGTTGTTGTTAAAGGCTGTCCCGTGTTTTAAAGTTGCTGCAAATGAAACCTGCCCTCACAAACTGCTTTACTTGTCACTAATTATATCTATGTAATAAACTCTAAACCCTACGAAGTTTGGGAGATTCAGAATGTGTAAAGCATTAGATTTGGTTTAATGTTCTTCAGAATTTAAAAATTCTTTTCATTCCAACTATATAACCATTTTTTGTTTTTTTCCACACCATGTTGGGGTTCGATTCCAGATTGTTAAATTGGGAGAAACTTAAATAGCTACTAGGCAGATGACAAAAAAAAAAAAAAAA
>OVAW01000039.1:0-14713 GCA_900406365.1 Heliophila coronopifolia | reverse complement strand
ATGAAAAAAAAAAAAAAAAAAACAAATATACATGTTTGTCCAAATTTTTTTTTTTTCATTTTATTGCAAAAATAAAATATATTACATTATTGAAAAAAATACAAAAAGATTATGCAAAATATAAAAACTAGCCATTGTATTATTATTATTTTGAAATGGTAAGATTATCTTTCATTTAAGATGATATTTAGTAGAAAATATATTATAACAATTTTTTTTTATTATCCCAGATCACAATAGACCGGTCCGAGATTTTAAATCTCATAAAAGAAAATCTCAATGCAGTAACGAGGAGTCAAACTTTCGATGTCAAAATGATTACTAGTGCATTATAATCACTAAATCAAATGACACAAGTCAAATGATTAAGAGTGTATTATCTTAATTTTTATATTCGGTAAATTTATTTTAATTTTAAATACTAATTACCAAATCTATAAACATCTCACGAATTATTATTTACTAATTCAATAAGATAGCAAAATATGCTAAAACCAAATTACAAGCTATGCCCTGAAAGTAAACTATTTTTTGGGGTAAGAAAAAAAAATGAAAAATATAAAACTATACGATATTTACAGTTGTAGTCTTCGGGAGAATTGGCTCACGAGAAACGAAGGTTACTGCGGTCTCTCCTCCTCCGTCGTCGGTGTCGGCTTTAGGTTTCAAAACGGCAGGGTTTTGCTTTGGAAGCAGCTTGCTTGAGTTGTTATCAATGGATTTTCCGGGAAGATTGAGCCACGTGTAGACAGACATGCCTCCCAGAGCTGCCACTGCGCCGCAGATGCTGATGAAGCCGGGATCGGAGCCGAAGATAAGGTATCCTCCGAGCAATATGACGCATGTCTTGAATTGACCTAATACTACGTGAGATGTTGCCGAAGTTGCACTGTAATAAACAACAGCGTTAGCAATGGAGTGACTACAGAATCATATAAACTTACGGGAGGGCATCATTCTATATATTTTTGTAAATTTAAACATATTTTTGTAAAATTTAAGTTGTAAAAAAAAAATGTAACTTGTGGACAAAAAAATAACTTTTTTTTTTTGTAAATATTAATACTTAAAATTGTTAGACAATTATTTTGGTTTATTTTGATTGTTGGATATTATTTGGTTGATGTTAAATTTATTATATTGATCTTTTTATAAAGATAATTTATTATTATTATTATTAAATAACTTAAATCAAGTTTTTTCAAGAATTCTCGTTCTAGATCCGTCTCGTCCCATCTCATCCGTCTCAAATTTTAAATATGACATTTAATTTTTCTCCTCAATAAATCTCATCCCAAATTCATGTTTGCTCACCTCTATATCAATTCTAAAGTGATGTCAAAACCAAAGAACAAAGACTAACCCGAGAGCGAGTGCACCAGACCACTGGAGAAGAAACCCGAGAAGAGCCGAGACAAGAATTGCAGAAGAGTTAGTTAAATTCCATTTAAACAGCAAAACTCCAGGTGGGTCAAGCCATGGCATGAGAGCCAATAAGAAGAAAACAGTAAACGGCGTCGTCTTCCACATCAATCTAAATTCAATAAAGAGTTTCATCATCAGAGTCCGCCCTAAGCATAGGCCGGTGAAACATTTATATATTTCGACCCCAAAAAAATATTCTATTAAATTCCGACGCAATTTTTTTTTTGAATTATTATTCTATATAAAAAATGATTCCAAATTTTAATGTTGTTTGAGACCCCTAAAACTTCAGAGTTGGGTCTCTTCATCATCAATCTGCTGCAATTGCTTAAGCCGCAAGTAAATGAAAATAAAAAGATTCTTACGCTAAGGCAGTCCAATTAGCTTGTTGTTGAAGCCTAGACCATAGTATTTTATTAATGGCGCTTGGGATGATCCAAGCAACAGCAACTAATGCACCGAACATATTGAATTCTAGATCGGTCACTGTCGCAACCGCCACTCCGACAGATACTATAGCTAATGCCATGACCTAAAAACAGAGGAAGTAGACCGAAAACTTGTAATGAAAGTCTTTTGATTAATCAGGTGAGAGTTAGATAAATTAAAACCTTTGTGGAGGAGATTGTTTTCTTAAAGAGAATAAACTCTGCAAGAACAATTGTTGGTGTCACTGCGATCTTAGCCATTTGGTAAAATCCAACACTGGATAAAACACAAGGGATAAGAATATGAAACAGAGCACAATCTCATAAGATTTTATACAGGACTGTGAAATAAATGCGGTTGGGCTCCCCAACTGCGGGGTTTTCGGAAAATTCTGCGGGCTAATGGGCGGACAAGTTTAAGCTCATACGATTTTGCGGTTTGATATGTCCATTACCATGACTACACGGCTACACCACATGGATAAGCAGTCACCGTAGAGCCGTCTCAAACTATTTTCGGGCTCTGTTTTATAACGGTTTGTAATGGTTAAATATATATTTTTAAAATTATGGACCCTAATAAATATGTAGCTATAGATATATCATATATAGTTGAAATTTCTTAAGAAAAAATTTGTATTTCACTTCCGACCCTATTTGACCACTACACTTGCATACGCTAAAACACGACCTTGGGTGCGGGATTGTCTGCGTGCAGATATGACTTTTTGTCCGATAAAATTAATTTTTAAAACATGTAGATTTTGTACCAAAATACCCAAATTATTTTCTCTTGCGGGCGGGTTTAAACTTGGTGCGGTACATGCGTGTTTTCTCTAGCGTTTTGGTAATGTTTTGGGTTTAGAGTTGGGCTGATGGTAGGTAAAAAAGTATGGGCTAAAACCGCATAACCACAAGCACCTGCCCGCATAAATCCGCCGATAAAATACAACCCAAACGCCTGCTTTAAATTAATATTTAAAATTCTGTGACCATAGCAGTAGCGTTTTACAGCCCTATCTATACAGTCTAATTAGGGTTTGAAGTATGAATCCTGATGCAAATTTTAGGGTTTTCCCTACAAACCTGTTGTGTTTAAGACTGGTATTAGCAAGACCAGAAGCAAAGGCCATGACAGCTCCAAGGGAGAAAAGAGAAGAAAAAGGTGTCGTCTTTGAAGGAGGAGACATTGGAAGTAAAGAAAGAGATTTAAAGAAAGCTAAAAGAATCCAAGCAACTGTATAATGAATCAATGTTAGAAAAATTGGAAAATTGAATCCAACTCTTCCCATAACCTGCAAATATCAAACACACAAAAATTTAACAATAACATTGAAAAAAGATGATATTTTGAAATTTGAAGAAGCTAAAGATTTACTAATTTATTGGCGAGGATGATTCCAACAGCAACAATGAAATTGAATGACATTGCAACAACAGGACCGCAGAATCTCTGTTGTTGTCGTTTAGCTCCTTCTGATGTTTTGAGTTCATTGTATAAAGAACTTCTGAGTTCTTCCAAAGCTCGTCCTGCAAATAGAAAAACATATCAAAAGAAACCTCAATATACAGCTGTCAATTTGGCGGTTGAGCAGGCCGCTCACGGGCTTATGGACGGGAAAAGTTGAAGTCGATGCTGGCTAATGGACGGGGAAAATTGAAGCCAATGCAGGCTTGCGGTAAAAAATGTCCATGACCATGACCGCACCATAAGCACAAGCGGTGACCACGGGCTTCTATGCAGCTTTACCCGCGGGCTGTCCCAATATTTGTTTTTAAATTATTACCTAAATACATATTTTTATCCAAAATTTTCAAAATACCTTAGTTTTTTTTTTCATTGTTATCTAAATAAAATGTTTTATCATTCACACATTACGACCATAAAAATCATCAACCCCTATTTATATATATGCATGCTAAATGGGCGGCAAGTCCGTGGGCGCCAGCCCCGTTTAGCCCACAGGTGAAAACATCTATAGCCCGCAGGCTATTCGGGTTGAGCCCGCCCAGCTAAACCTAAAAAGGAGATTCATTTCCTCCGGAAGCAATTTATGGAACATGTTCTAAACATTGAATTCTTAGAATTTGAAAGAAACCCTTAATGATCTGATAAAAACTAAGAACAGAGACAAACGTGGAAATGAAGAATCATCTGAGAAATCTATGAAAATTTTATAAAAATTGATGAATATATTCACCTGCTTCTGCAGCATCACTGTCTTTTCTTTTGAGAAATCTCCTTCCATCTTTACCAAATAACGAATCAAACAGACCCATCACACACAAATCCTCTACAAAAAATCTCCGATTGTTTTAATCAATTTTAAGAAAAGCCCAGATCACATTTTGCATTGTGAAGAAAAAAAAGCTTGAATTTAGATCAAAGTTATGAATTTTAATGTGATGGTATGATTTGTATCGGAAAAAAAGGCAGAGTTTTTATATAGAGAGAAAGAGAGAAAAGAGCAGATAAGCAGTTGCTTTAATAAGCAGTTTCTCGTTTGCGTATTTTTCTGTTTTTATTTTTTTAAATAATTTATTATCTCGAAAATTAAGGGAATTGTGGAATTTTTCAGAATTTGTTTGTTTAAGAAAATTGTCGAGAATGTAAGTTGTCCACGTGGCCAGTTGATGTACGTTTATTTCGTGACATTGTTGATTGAAAATTATTCAGAACGGTCCGATGTTTTTATTCTTTTAACCGTGTAATTATGATAAATATATTGTTTTATACACAACACATTCAAATTTTAATTGTTGTTTTTATTTATGAGAATGTCTTTCTAGCTAATAAAACTACAAATTACATTGGTGTGTTGTATATTATATATCTCGTGCTTATCCTGAATACGGTTAATTTAAATATTGGGCTTGATTTCCAATTTTTTTTTAAAAAATATTAATATATATATTAAAAAATTATGGATATAAATGGTCTATATCCATTATATACCGTAATTAAATTGTTTAAATTTTTGATGTCAAATATTTGATACGCCCCTTCACGTTGAGGACTACGTATATCAAACGTGAAAAATTATGGGAACGAACATACAACGAAGATCCACAATCGAAAAGTTGAACTATGGTTATCATACTATATTAGAAATTACAAACATCCAATTTAAAACAAATTGGTGATAAATGAAGTGGTCCGTCTATATTATACACTACTCCACAAACTAAACTTTCAATGTGAGATATTTGATATGTCCTCTCACGTTAAGGTTTGGACGTCTGAAACATGTAGGATGAACATTTATCGGGGTATTCACAATCGAGAAGTAGAATTTGGCTTCGATACCATATTAGAAAATTATGGACATCTAACTTAAAACCACTTAGTGATAAGTGGAGTGATCTATATCCAATATATACTACTCTATAATTGTCTAAACTTCCGATATAGAATGCTTGATTATATACATCATATATAGTCGAAATTGTGAAAATTTAAAAAGAAAAATATTGCATAAAAATCATTGGTTTCAAATTAGAGATCAAAGACATATAATATCCAAAGTATTTAGGAGCCAAACAAGAATTGAACCAAAACTTAAAATCAATAAATTTTGGGTTAACGCCTAGGTTTCAATGGTCCCAAAGCCGATCTTCATAATATGTAGAAAAACAAAAATATTAATATGTATTTACTACGCTGGTTCGATATGCATGCACAAAACTTGTCAATAATATGTATTTACTACTATACTACTTTTAATAATTGATCACAAACATAACGATATATTAAAGATTTAAAGTTATATTATTAACCGACTGATCACGCCCTAATATTTTCTCAAAAAAAATTAAGTATCAAGCATAACTTTGGAAACTATTTTCTTAAAAAAAAAACTAAAAACAGTAACATAAATCTAATAAAAATATTGACAAAAAAAAATTCTAATAAGGATAATTTATTATTTTTTTACTATACTTGGCCACCACAAGTTGAAGCACCAAAGACAAAATGTTGGTTGTGGTCCTTGTGGAGACAAGATCTCCATTTATAAATTCGTAGAATGAATTTAAGGATTCAAGATATAGAATTTTGTTAAGGAATATTCAATTAAAAAATTGTGAAAATCGACGAATTTGATTTGTGTACATCAAAATAAATGAATATAATACAAAGGAAATCTAATCTCGAAGTATGTAAACATTTTTCTAAGTGTTTTCTCTTGATAAAAGTATTAACTGTCGAGATCTAATTTTTATCTCCCATAATTGTAAATAATTTTAATGTTTTTACATAAATATTTTCTTTTGTTAATTTATAACTTTATTCGCAAAATAATACATGTGTTAAACTATCATGCAAAAAGAACTCGAACACAAAATACAAATTTTTACTTAAAATCATTGTATCCATATTGGCTAGTTCTTGAGCTTAGCCTATTTAGATCTTTTTAAATAACATATGGTAATTTTTTACTATAATAATTAATATTTTCATATACATAAAGAAAATTTACATTAATTTGCCGTTTTAAAAAGAGGAGGATTTTTTACTCTATCCATAAAGGGACTATATTAAGTGTTATACGTATATCATCAGGGCTGGCGCAGAGTAGAGCGCGACGAAACATTCGTCTTGACCCCAAAAATTCAAAAAAAAAAATTTATTAGATTTTAGGTCCAATTTTTTTCGAAAAAAAAAATTTCGTTATAAATGGACCTAAATTTTAGATTTGCCTAAGGCACCCACGATTTTTTAGGATCTCAAGGCCGGGCCTGTATATCATAAGATTTTAATTAAATTTTAATAGTTAATTTTAAATTGAGTAAAATGACTTCACATGTACGCTTAACCTTGAAATCGAGAAGCTTTAATTCCAAGATTTTAATGACTCAACAAACTTATAAAGGGCCTACATTATCATATAACAAAAAAAAAAAGAATAATAATATCAACGTCACCATCTCTTTAATTTATAGTAATTTATTATTTTTTTGTGGATCCACCAATAAAAATAAAAATTCCATTAATTATGATTAAGACATAACTCCTATCTACTTAGGATAACACATCTATTTTGTTCACAGAAGTAATCACCTTTTTTTTTTTTGGATGACAACAAAAGTAATCTCTTTTTGGGTAATTTTATTTGAGAAACCCTGGTGGCAAATTTATGTAATAAATACAGAGAATAATGGACCTAATGATTAGGCCCATTTCTTTCTAAATCCAATACATTGTTAATGGACTGGCCCAGTTTATTTGCTTGATAATCTTGTGAATAAAATCCAGATGAGGACATGTTGATTTTGTTCGACAAAAAAGAAAAAGAAAAATGGACATGTTGACTTTAATTCAGTTTTATTAAAATATCCGTTTCATAAATAACTTTTAGTTTAGTTATTTTCAAAAAAAAAAAATTATAGTTGGATAATTCATCTTTTTGTAGGCAGTTGAATAATTCAATTTTTTTTTTGTCGAACTAAATTTAAACATGCTTTTTTTTTTATTATATCTGCGAAATTCAAAACTCATTTACACAATTTTTAAATCATAAATAATAACTCATAACATAAGGATAATACACATATTTACCCCGTGAATTCATTATTGTAGAAATTCATTTTAAGGACTTAATAATATACATTAAGAGATAAGATTCGAATATTTGTAAAAAAATTATAATCAATAAAAGGAAAGAAAACTTTGTGTAAAATGTAAGAATAAAATGGTAATCCTATTTTGCGAAAAAGTAGTAATCGAATGCTTGTTTTGATAAATACTTTTAATTTTCAATTATCAAGTAGACAGGAGAACGTGTTGGATTGTGACTTGCGTTAAGTATCTGGCTTTGTCGTGTGACTCGTGTCTTGCATGTTCGAGGCATGTTACATTTTACTCGGCAACTTTTGTTGATCAATTTTTAACAAAAAAAAAAAAAAATTGTTGATCAATTGATCTATTTAACATTAGAACAAATATTTAAAATATATTGTTGATCAATTGATCTATTTAACATTAGAACAAATATTTAAAATATATCATGTTATTAGTTTTTGAAAATGGATTAAAATTTCTATTTGCCGATTTTTATAAGAAAAATTAATCAAGATTCGAGATTTATTAACACTTCTAAAAATGTTTAAAAGATGAAAAAATAAATATTATTTAAATATCTATACAGGAACAGAGCAAATAATCATTTTTATATATTTACAAAAAATGTTACTAAATTTATATAATTAAATTTTTTATTAAAAGTATTATTAATAGTAAATTTGGTATAAAATCTATTACCAAACCAAAAATTTCAATTTTTTTGTACATTCCTATATTCCCAAAAATAATTAGAAATTGTATTTAACTAATAATGTTTAAAAAAAATATAATGTCTATACAGAACAAATATTTTGTCAAATAATCATTTTTTTTGACAGCATTATGGTTTCTAAACAATATAACTATATTGAAAAAAATGTTACTATAACTATGGGTGGAAAAACATTGGTTGTCATCTCTTGTTTATACAAGGGGTAAAGGCATAAAGCTACCCGAATTTTTTACGTTTGTGCGATATTAGTATTAAAATAATTTTTCTTTGTTCCGTCTACATATATTATTTGTTCCTATTAATAAAAATAACAAAATCATTCAAAAACGCCTAATTTCGTAACTGTTGACTAATATCGGTTAGTTAACGCTTAATTTAAATTTTTTTTTAAACGAAATACATCATTCAAAAACTTCTAACAAATTAAAATCAAAGTTAACATCAAATTAGGAAAACAAAATCCATGTCAAAAATCAAAAATCTCCATCACATATTTCATTTTTTAAAATATAAATTAGACGTTGACTAGCATATATTAGTCAACAATTACGTTGAGATAATATTAGTGAACGAACAAATAATATATGTACACAGAACAAAACGAAGAAAAACTACTTTAAAACTGATATCACGCAAACAACGTAAAAATTCGGGTAACTTTTACCTAGTTTTCAAACTATCTTGTCTAAAAAACTAAATAGAAATTAATTAGCAACTAAAATTAAACAAAATTTTTATTTGGATATGTTATATGTATCATACGCCGAAAAATNATAAAACAAAAAAAAAAAAAAAAAAAACCAAGTCGTGTGACTTTTTGTGGTCGTGGAAGACAATGTCGTCGGTAAGGGCAATTCCGTCATTTAAACTTAATAAAAAAGTATCTCGTCTGTGTCCATTAATGGCCAATCATTCAAATTCTCTGAGGAAATAAAATAATAAAATCAAACTTCATTTTCCTCTCACAGTTTTCTTCAAACTATAAACAAAAAAAAAACTTCCTTTTCTGAAGATTTCAAAATTCTGCTCTTTGGAGGGATCCAAAACCTAAGAGACAACAGACTCAGATCCTTTCATGGAATTAGTTCCTTACAATTCCGATACAACAAAGTCATCGATCTCCGAATCTCACGCTTGGCAAGACATGTTCCGCTCCGCTTCATCTCTTAAACCTCTTGACCCTCCGATTTCATCGGAACCGCCGCCAAAACCTTCCGTAAATGAAGAACAATCCGGAAAGTCGTCATCATCACTGTGCGGCGTTGATTCCGAAGCGCGGTTAGCTATCTACATAGCCATGGCGCACGCTGGTCTCGCTTTCGCCATTTTAGTACTCTACTTCGTCGGTAAGCTTTTACAAGAGTATCTAAGACCGATTCAGTGGGCGATTCTGTGTTCGATTCCATTAAGAGGTATACAAGAAACTCTAGTTGATTTCTGGAGTGAGCCTTTGAAATTAGGTCTCACTGAAGTCATCCTCGCTGTTCCCGTTTCGATTTTCAATGTCTTCATCGGATCGATTTTGAATATCAAAGATCTCTGTCTTAGGGTTTTTCTTAGGAGATCAAAACCTAAGAGAACTAGGAAGAGGAACGAAACTGGATTTTCGAAATTGATCAAATGGTTAGTCTCGTTTGGTGTGTTTGTGATTGCTTATGAGAGAATTGGTGGAATTGGATCTCTTGTGATCTTATCCTTAGGGTTTCTGTTTAGTTCCAAGAATGTAGATTCATCTCTCTCTGCTGTATCTTCTTTGAGGAATAACAGCTTTAGACGTAGCAGTTTCACTGCTTACTTCACTAGAGGGATCGTGAAGAGATTGAACACAATCGTTGCTATTGGTTTGATTGTGCTCATGATATTTGGATCTTTGACTGGTGTCATCTTCTTCTCGTATAAGATCGGTGTTGAAGGGAAAGACGCTGTTTATTCTCTGAAATCTCATGTCGAAGAGAACGATTACGCTGAGAAGATTGGGATTAAGCAATGGATGAATGAGAATGATGTTCCTGGAATGGTGGATATGTACACAACTAAGTTTTATGAGACAGTTTCTGAGCAGATTGATAGTTATGCAGTGCAGTATAATATGACGGAGTTAGTCACTGGGATTAAGCATTTCGTGATTGGGCAACCTCAGAACATGTCAACGCCATCTACAGAGCTTATAGTGCCGTCTCCTTTCACCGAGAAGCTTATTAGTTTGAGGACTCGGATTACAAACCGAGAATGGAGTCAGATATACTCAGAGATTGATGTGATCTTCAGGGAGCTTATAATCACAAGAGAAGATTTAGTAGAGAAAGCTAAAGGCTATGCTGTTAAAGGTATGGATGTATCCCAACGGGTTTTCTCAAGTAGTGCTTCGGTTGTTGGAGGCGGTGCTAAGTTCGTTTTCTCCATCGGAACTTTGATAATTTCCGGTGCAGCCGAGTTCTTCAACTTTGTTTCTCAGCTAATGGTTTTCATTTGGGTTCTATACATTCTAATCATATCAGAATCAGGCGGTGTAACCGAGCAAGTCATGAACATGGTTCCAATCAACCCAACCACTAGAATCCGATGCGTTGAAGTCCTTGACTTAGCTATCTCTGGCGTGCTATTAGCCACCGTTGAAACCGCTTTCTTTGAAGGATGTCTCACTTGGCTGTTGTTTAGACTATTCAAAATACATTTCCTTTACATGTCTACGATTCTCGCCTTCATCAGTGCTCTGTTACCGATTTTCCCGTACTGGTTTGCTACAATCCCTGCAGCGTTGCAGCTCGTTCTAGAAGGAAGATACATTGTTGCAATAACTTTATCTGTGATTCATATTGTGTTAATGGAGTATGGTGTTTCAGAGATCCAAGATGATATACCGGGATCTAATGCTTATATTACTGGATTAAGTATAATCGGTGGAATGACTCTGTTTCCTTCTGCTCTTGAGGTAACCAAAAACAAATCGGATCTTTATGAATTTGAATAATTTTATATTCCAGCCCAAACTATTCAATTTCAAATCTTAGGGATGCAAACTTTTTGCCTCTTTATCACAGGTCTTAAACTTTTTATTCATTAGTATACACCTTGAACTACACGTCATAAAAATCTCGTTTTGAAAAGCAATTTACATATCTAAATATCTAATTATGAATCTTGGGTCAAACTAATAACCCGAAAATACTTGTTGAAACCCGCAAATGATACATTACCATCGTACCATTTTTTAAAACATATTTTTTGGTAGTTTTGACCAATTTTTTAAACTTAATTTAAACGGGTTAATTATCAAGTTTGTTGTAGTTTGGGATTGTTTAATAGTGAATAAAAAAGTTTATGACGCAGGATAAAAGTTTGCGTCATATGGGTTTGAAATAAAATAGTCCGGGGTGGAATATAAAGTTATCTCAAAAAGATCGGATCTTTAGGAATTTTGTAATGAAAATTGGCGATTTTGTAATGTGTTTTTTTTTGGTGTTGTTGCAGGGAGCGATAATGGGACCGTTGATAACGACGGTGGTGATTGCATTGAAAGATTTGTATGTAGAGTTTGTTCTGAATGATCCTAAGAAGATGGATTAGTTGTTTTTTTGATAGGAGCTTTCAAGTGCTTCTTTCATGGCTGTTTTGTATCATGTAGAGTAGAATTGTTGAATTGATTTTGTTGGTGTTCTTGGATTTGTAATTTAGAGTGTGTATAGTTGAATTGTGTAACATGAAATTTCAACTGTTGTTGTTGTATTGTGTAAGAAACCTTTGTAAATTTATTTGCTTAATTTTATTTCTCTCTTTTTTTTTGAACATAGGGATATCAAACTACGTTTCAGAGCTTTGTGTTCCCTTCACAGGATACCAACTTTTGCATATTCTAATTTATTACATGTAAAATATAAATTATTAGAATATTATCGGAAAAATGATTGTCTTAACTATTTTAGGGATCCTAAAACACGAAAATTTAAAATAGACCCCTAATACAAATATCATATCATATCAAAAAATAATTTATATGAATATATGATACATGGAAAAAATTGAAATTAGTTTGTAGTTTTTTTTTTTTTTTTGGTTTTTATCTTCACAAATATATATTCATATTTATCATTTTTAAAAGTAAAAAAAAATTAACTTAGTTAATTTATTTATATTTTAATATATTTTTATTAAAAAAATTTAAAAAATTGTACTCTTTTTCGTTGCAGGTCCAAGGCATGTGTTTTGGATTGATCTCTATTTGTAAAGAAAAAACATTTTTGTGTTTTTCTGGGTCCCGAGCGGTCTTACCTCTCGCCCGTCCTACTAAGCCGGTCCTGTGCGGATAGAACCAATCACAAGTGGAAATCTTCCCCCAGGTTTTGATCCAAGTACTTGCCGCAATGTGTGAGTATTAGTTTCTTTTTGTTATTTAAGTACATATTTATTTAAAAACAAGAAATTGCATCAGAGAAAATTCAGCACGCCCAATTCAGGAGCTAGATAGAGACTTCAGAATCCCAGGATTTCAGCTGGTGCAAATCGAGATCAGTGAAGTTGGAATATGATGCGGACTTGAGAACAGAGCAACAAATTCGTATTGAAGACGAAGGAAGCGGGGCTTAGATTGACCAGAATTCAGACAGATGAAAACGTAACAATAACTTCCGACCAACCCAAAGATTTTCTAGCTTCCTAATGCTTTCAGATTTGAATGTCAAAACTTTAGCTCTTATGTGCTAAGCTTCGATCACTGCTTATTTTTATATAAGAAATTGAACCCATTTTCTTTAATCTTTGCAATTTTCTGATCTAACTGATCTCTATTGTAAGTACATCGGATCATGTTTTGTGTTGAAAACAAACTGCAGAAGCTTTGTCGGCTAGAACGAAACCAAGCTTCAAACTTTTACAACATAAACATTAAATATTTAGAAAGACTTAATCATTTTCTTTTTAATTATTTTCAATATAATATCCTATCGTTTTTGTGTTTTTCTTGATCTTGAGAGTGCAGAGAATTAGGAGGAAAAGTATGTAAATATATAGGCTGAATAGAGTTTCTAGCAGATTCTTCTATGGGAAATCCATTATGCTAATTTTCTAAGCATTTAATCTACCTTATATTACTAAAATACAACATAGTAAATAGATTGAGGAAAAAAAATACACATCTTTTTTTAGAAAAAGTTAGAATATTTAATTTTTTTCTTTTTGATGTCAAATTTATTCAGCAGAAAAATATATTTACATAATGTTAGACATTTTTGTTTGAAAATTGTGTAAAACTGGAAAATAACTGTATTTTTTATAAAATTATTTTAATTTATATGGTTAAATTATGGTATGTTTCGTTTTAATCAAAATAAATAAATTGTATAATTTAAGAGTTCATAATATTTGAATTTTTTTTTAAAGAAAATTAAATTATATATTTCCTATTTTTTTAACTACATATCATAATTTTTGTATATATATATATTAATTTCATATTAGTAATATATAAGTAAAATAATTTTTTGTTGTTACATCATTACCATGATATTATGCAGTTACTGTCTAATAAAAGTCTTATAGAAATGTTAATTTAATAAAATATTATTTTGTCTAAAAATTTAGAGTGTTAATATATTTATAAGGAAAAAGCACATGTAAAAACAAAATAATAACTGAAAACAATACAAGAATGTAAAAAAAAAAAAAAAAAATGGTTGTTAATATAGAGAGTAGGTAATTGTGTTTTTAATGTATTTATAATTTTAGCTTATTTTCAGTGAAATAACTTGTAATCTTTTTATTTTTTAAAGTATTTCTAAAAAAATGATTTGTTTTTAGTAAGTAGTAGATTATATATATATATATATATAAACTATCTTTAAAAATCGAATTAATTTTTGAGATTGTATATATTCTATCGATTCCTTTTCCATGAATTAATGAAAAATCTCTTCTGCTTCGTTGTGAGTGCGTCTATATGAAGAAAAAGTCAAGCGTGACGTTCACCGTTTAACTTTAACCCTAGAGAACAAAACTCATTTCTTATTCATTTTTACAGGTAATTTATTTATTCAATTTTAATTCTATCTTTCACATTTATGATCTTTTTTTTTATCATTTTAATCCTTCAATCCAATCTGTTTCATGTTTCATTTAACTATTTTATTTGATTATTCAATAAATCGTGAAAACTAATTTGATATTAAGATTTTGTTTTTATTTCCCAAAAACATAAGAATTTTTCTGATTAATTTGATGTTTTTATTATTGTAATTTGTGTTAATAGTTGTGTGCTTTGATATGGACAGAGATTACTATTAGAACTATAAGTCATTGTATGATCAACAAATCGCGGATAGAATCCGACTAGTTTCTGTGGATGCTCCTGCCAAAGTCTAAAACCTTTTTCAATGTCATTACAAGACATCATTATGTCGTCGTCAAGCTCGAGAATGGCTCTGGTTTTAATCAAAGGATCGAGATTGAACCTGTTGTTCAAGGAATTTTGCTTCTCCACTCGGATTCTGACTGGCACAATCAATCAGTTTAGGAGGCGGTCCTTTGTTCCATGTGACAACAATCTCTTTCACGGAAGGACAACGAGAGTAATGC
>OVAW01000038.1:8001-33115 GCA_900406365.1 Heliophila coronopifolia | reverse complement strand
AATTACCCAGCAATCTCAATGTGGTTTTTGCTAAACATTCACAGTAGTGCTACAATCCAAATCCAAAACATTGATGATATGGATATCCTGCCTTCAGATTATGATCAGTTGCTGATGAAGCAAAACTCTAACGATCCAAGATTCATTTCTACTCTCAATCACGCAAGATTTTATCTCCCAGATATATTCCCTGGTTTGAACAAGATTGTACTCTTTGACCATGATGTAGTCGTTCAAAAAGATCTAAGTAGACTGTGGAGCATTGATATGAAAGGGAAGGTGGTTGGAGCTGTAGAGACTTGTCATGAAGGTGAATCTTCATTTCATTCAATGAGCACATTTATTAATTTCTCAGACGCATGGATCTCTGGGAAATTCAATCCTAGAGCTTGCACGTGGGCTTTCGGAATGAATCTAGTTGATCTTGAAGAATGGAGAAGGCGAAAGTTGACTTCTACGTACATAAAATACTTCCACCTGGTATGCTACACTTACTCTCCTTATATAAATACCTTTGTAGCCATATAGCTTCTGTAAATGCCTCTTCAAAAGGTTTTCTAATGGGATTCTTTGATTTAGACACCATTACTTTGGATATCTTGTGGATGAAAGGTTCTGAATTTGAAATCGATACATTGTTCAGAACTAGCAAACGAGCATAAGTCAATAGTAGTTAGATGATTTCCTAGAAGAAGAGTAATTCCAATTTTTGGTTTGTTTTTTTTTGGGCAGGGAACAAAGAGACCTTTGTGGAAAGCTGGGAGCTTACCAATAGGTTGGTTGACTTTTTATAGACAAACATTACCATTGGACAAGAGGTGGCATGTGATGGGATTAGGTCGTGAATCAGAAGTCAAAATGGTAGACATTGAACAAGCTGCGGTTATACACTACGATGGGATCATGAAACCATGGTTGGATATTGGATTAGACAAATACAAACGTTACTGGAACATACATGTTCCTTACCATCACACTTACTTGCAACAGTGCAATCTTCACAATTGATGCCAAAACCAAATTCGGACAACTTAGGTTTGTTTTCAGATTCTTCTTAGCATGTTACCATATTAGTTTCATTCTTTAACTCATTTCAGAGTAAATCTTGGTTCTTATTTTTTATACTTTTCAAAGCTTAATGTTACAACTTAGTTACAGCAACAGGTTAATGTATTTCCTTGAAGGCGGCCTATAGAGAGAATATCAAATTATTTCGCAATTTCTCCTTTTTTTATATTTATGTTAAACTTTACATGGTCATTATACATGTGCATATCATTTTCAAATGTATAACTTAACATACAACATGCTGAGTGGATCATACCATCAAGCTTTGGAAGTGCGACCATCACTAGAATTAGGCTAATGTCCTTAGCCAACCAAGTAAACCAAGAAGACCAACATCAAGTACCTTTGATTTCTTCTCAAGCCCTATAAACCAAAGTAGTTACTGTTTCTTATGTTCATAGCAGTCAACAAGTCTATTTAACAGATAGTAAAAAATGCTGTCTCACCAATATCAGCAGCTACACGATGAGCACACATCACTCCTGAGAAAGCCACAGCTATAACTCCCTGACCAGGAAAACAACTATCCCCCACGCAGTATAGTCCATTTATAGCCTATTATTAGTCAAAACCATTCTTTCATTAACCAAACCATTTCGCTAGCAGAACTATCCAAGAACCTATGTTATCTATCTTTATTTGGCTTACCGTTGTATTGAACGGCATGCCTAATAAACCTTTGGGGATTCCTCTTGGCATTGGACCATAAGTTCCTTTATCCCTAGCAAGAAATCTTCTGTGTGTTTTTGGTGTTCCTACCTGCTTTGAAAAACCTTTAGATATACAGGCTAAATACCCAAACAAGGCATAATGCATATGCTTGCTCTCATGCAATGCATATACAGGTATATTATATCATGCAGATCTACTTTCACAGTTTCTACAATGTGCATGGAAAATCGTACGGGAACAAAGCACAGGCCTAACTAACCTCTTTAAACGTAATAGATGAACTGAGCCCTGGAAACAGTGTTTTCTCTAGCCTCTGTATTATTTCAGCTGCAACATCTTCCTTTTTCGCCTCATACTCTTTTGGAGAAAGTCCCTAGTACCATAATTTAGATAAACTAAGAAGTAAAGATGGGTATATCAACACTAAGTCCAGGAGAAGTTTTAGAAAAGTTGCAGTTCCGCAAAGGTATATGTATATTTCATGCTTGGTCCCACTCCTCTAAGATTAGCCCTTACCTCCCAATCCTCGATAGAAGAAGTTGTAAATATGTGGAGTATATGCCGGCCCTTTGGAGCCAAAGAAGGATCGAGAATGGTAGGAATGCTGAGGAAGATACTGCCATAAGGCTCCTCCAGATTCTTCCAATCGTCCTGCATATGCAACGAAATAACAAGTCTCAATTTAATACACTAACTTGGCCAGGGGATTAGATCTTAGTAGGAAACTAACAAACCTCAAGCACAAAATGATGGCAGTCTGTATCTGGAGGGAGAACCTCTGCTTTAACACCCATGTGAATTGAAAGAAATGAGGGAGCCTTGACATAGACTTTCTGGAAATTTTCTTCTTCTTTTGGAAGCTTTTCTGCTTTTAAAAGCTTCCCTACAGAACAGCAACACCATTTAAAGTATTCTTACAAAGAAGACACATATTCAATAGTAACATAAGTCATTGTTTTCTCTTACCAAATGTATCCCATCTTGTAGCATTTGAAATTATCGTTTTCGCAAAAAGTTCTCTTCCATCTGATAGCCTAACACCGATCTAAAATTTAAAATCCAGAGAAAAATAATTTGTATAACCAAAAAGGAATTTGTAATCGTTAAGGGAAAAGAAAAATTGGAATTTCTGATAACACAGAAACTTACAGCCTTTCCATCATCAAGTATTATGCTTTTTACATTAGCCTTGTAGAGTATTTCACTGCCTTGATCAACAAGTCCTTCTGCCAAAGACTTGGCAATCCCACCAACACCGCCTACTGGGTAGTTAATTCCTCCGTAGTGCCTGTCACATAAAACCTATCCTCGAACATATAAGAAAATAAAAGACCAGAAAAGGAAACAAGGGTAGACACAAACTGTTAAAACAAGAGTCATACCATGCCTGCATTGATCATTGGTGTCTGCAAAGAATTGACTGTGCTCACAATGAAACACTGCAAGCAAAAATGAAAGGCTTTTTCGTTTTATTTATAAAATTGGGTAAAAGAAACTTGTAGAGGTTTAGACAACTGTTTGTTCTCACCTCTGCATCAATGAAAGACAATAATTGAGGATCCTTTATGTACTTCCGAGCTATATCCCCAGCATTTTGGGGTAAGTAATAAGCTGTGCAAAACAGAGAATAACAAAAGAAGATAACGTATATCAACTTAGAAGCAATCAATAAACACACACACATGAATAATGATTTGAGAGTCCATCTTCTTCAGAAGGTTTAGATGAATACCGAGGGTCAAGCACTCAAGCGGCTTCTTAAAGAACTGTCCAAAAAGGTAGATAGGCTCTTCAAGTGACTTTAGTTCGAGAGAGTTCAATGAGTTGAAAATCTGTACAACCCAAGGCAAGAAATTGTAATATAAAATATATATAGCATGACACAACAGAAAATTAAAAATAAAATCAAATCAGACCTTCCAGCAGTCGCCATAGAATCCAAGGATCCCTTCCTTTTCATGGGGGAACTTGCTAGTAAGCTCAGTAATGAAATCATCATAATCTCTATGAATCTGAACAGAAAGATTATTGGGAAGATGGAAATGGACAGTGGTAGGATCAGGTATAACATCCATCTTACGACCAACAGCCTTCAACGCCTGAGTTATCAAGTTTAGATTCCCCTGTTCCCTTCAAATGAAGCCATTTTACATCAACTAAGGAAACAATTCTGAAGATTGAAAAAGATTGGGGAAGAAACCAACCTTATCGCTGAAACCAAACATCACAGAAGAACCAACATCGAATGTATATCCATCTCTTTCGTAATAACCAGAACTCCCACCAGGAATCAAATATTTCTCCAGAACTAAAACCCTAGCTTCTTTAACAGCTAGTTGAGTCGCAGCAACTAATCCTCCAATCCCCGAGCCGATAACAATGGCATCGTACACACACTCTCCTCCACTTCGTTCATCTATCTTCGTCCTTTCTACGCTACTGACTCCACTTGAAGACACTGATCTAACCGAAACCATAGGATTCTTCTTCCGATTCTCTAAAACTCGACCATGAAACTCAAATTTCAAAGTAGCGAGCTTGAATTGCGCGAAATTGGAGGTCTTCAATACGGAGAACAAGGAATTGCGACCGCTACACTTTACTGGATTTTGAAAACAGAGATTCATGCTGTTAAGTTCGTCGTCACTGGATTATGTCCTTGAATATCCCCAGAAGCAATTTAGTTCAGTAAAGCTAAGGGTTTTATCCAAATTTGGAAAAAAAAAAAAAAACAGAAATTTATTTCGTAATACAGAAAATAATAACGTCAAACTAACGACAGAATTTGGAAATAAATTTCAAGATATGAGAAAATAAATAAATGATTAAATTAAGTTTTAATTCCTGGCCGTTGATAACTTATAAGGGGTATTAAATACCGTTAGATTTAAATGGCGCGAGGAATGGCTGAAAGGGCAGAAAAGCTCGATCCAACTTTTTGTGGAGGAGAGAATAAAACAATTGGGCTTTCTCTCTTAAAATCTAACCCAAGTCCAAATAGTTTTCCTCTAGACATCGACCTTTATTAATTTGATCAAATTCGAAACAGAACAGCTACTTAAATCCACATAACCAACACAGAATTTAGTAACAAGATTCGCATGGACCGAACATATTCACTTGTCTTCAAAATCACTTACAATAATCTATCTTTGTACAACAACCCCAAAAAAAAAAAAAAAAACACTAAAATATTCAAACAATCCTGTAACTCTAGTGATTATAGGACTAATTTAAATCTATTTATTAATTTCTTTTAGACTAGAGTCACCACAATTCAAACTCTGTCATGTAAAAACAGGGAAGTAGGAACCACAAGACCATTGTCTTTCATAATCTAATTTTAGTTCTTTTTTTATTCCCCCATGGTTTGATACAAGACTAATGAAGACTTTGACCTTGTTAACCATTGGTTTATTGTTACGTATTGTTCTTATTGTATTTATGGCTCGAAGATATGCAAAATCTCAGGTTTTGAGTTTTATAATATGCGGTCGCAAATCTTGTTTAAGACGTGGGGAGATGTTATGCAATTATTGTTATAGACTTTTTTTTTTTAAAAACAACTACAAAACTTGTATTGAATGATTCTAATGCGATTAATTTTACGAGATTAATTAAGAAGTTAAGAAAAACATAAAATCTATTGATTAATTAATAGAAGAAAATAAAAGAAGGGAGACAAGATGCTGCGATGGTTCACGTGTCAATGTGCCTATTTTACTTTTGATCACTTATTTTGCTTAATTAATAAATAAATGTTTTTTATTTTTTCCACGACAATTTATTATAGTAAGTGACATCACTTCTCTCTCTCTCTCCCTCTCTCCTCACAATTGAGTATCCTTCCTACGTTCGTTCTTCATTTTAGAGAGAGAAAGCTTCATTCATCTACCATTATTATTATTATTATCTCTTTCACCATTTACATAAAAAGCAGAAGAGAATTCTCGACATTTAAACAATTCTCAGATTCAAATGGAGAAATCGGATCCTCAGCAGAAACCTCCCACTAATGTCCCATCTGATCTACATTCCAATTCCTTCCACAGAAGATCTCGATCCGATGATATGTCAATGTTCATGTTCATGGATCCACTCATCAACTCCTCATCGGGAGCAGGAGCACCACCTTCCTCCGATGACCTTCCCTCTGACGACGATCTCTTTTCATCCTTCATCGACGTCGACAGCCTCGCTTCTAATCCGCATCCTCCTATTTCCTTTCCAAATCCATCCAACAACAACTCCATTTCTGGAGCCACTCCCCCATCCTCCTCATCTCGTCCTCGCCACCGCCACAGCAATTCAGTTGACGCTGGATGTGCTATGTATGCCGCCGGTGAAATCATGGACGCTAAGAAAGCTATGTCTCCAGAAAAGCTCTCAGAGCTATGGAACATCGATCCAAAACGCGCCAAAAGGTTCTTCTTCTTCTGGTTCAATCTCCGCATTAAGCTTTTAGAATTTATAAATCAATGGTGGAATTACTACAGGATTTTAGCGAATCGGCAATCTGCAGCTCGCTCAAAGGAGAGAAAAGCTAGATACATTCAAGAACTTGAGCGTAAAGTTCAATCGCTTCAAACTGAAGCGACCACTTTGTCTGCTCAGCTCACTCTCTTCCAGGTTTCCCAAATAAAATATCATCTATAAGCTTGTGTGATGGTACTTTTAGGAACATCTAATAATTTGCTTGATTGATCAGAGAGATACAAATGGACTTGCAAACGAAAACACTGAGCTTAAACTCAGATTACAAGCAATGGAGCAACAAGCTCAGCTTCGTAACGGTATTATAAACATCTGACATTCAAAAGTTATGTGTTTTTGTTTTATCTTCAGTCTCAAGTTTTGTTTTATGTGAATGTGAAACAGCTCTAAATGAAGCTCTGAGGAAAGAAGTGGAAAGGATGAAGATGGAGACAGGAGAAATCTCTGGTAATTCTGATTCCTTTGATATGGGAATGCAGCAGATTCAGTATTCTCCTTCAACATTCATGGCTATGCCACAATATCATGGCGGCCAGGATATGCAGATGCACGGATATAATCCAATGGAGATGTCCAATTCTCAAAGAGTATCAGAGTTTCTACAGAATGGGAGATTGCAAGGGCTAGAGATAAGTAGCAATAGCTCAAGCTTAGTTAAATCTGAAGGACCTTCCGTCTCTGCTAGTGAGAGTAGCTCTGCCTATTGAGGAATGTTCAGTTAATACTTTTTTTTTTTTCTTAAATTCATTTGATTCAATTTATATTCGTCCAATGCCAAAAGAAAGGACCTATAAATGTCTTGTGTTGTTTAAATTGGTGATTATGTGTGTTTTCATTGTTTTGCTTCTCCCAATGTTTGTTCTTCAAGGAACAAAGGAGATTCTAATTTATTTTCTTTTTCCCTTGGATACAATAATGTTGCTACATTTTTCTTTTTTATTAAGTTTTTTTTTTTTTACCCAAACTTTTATTTTATGTTTATTTTGTTTACTGTTCTCTGCAAGAAGTTTATATATCAAATAAGTAAATGGAATGAGAAAAAGAGGACCAAGTACGTGATGTTATGTAAGACTCAATTATATGTTTCTTTATTGCAGCTGTATGCAAATCCATATAAAAAAAATTGAGTTTAAAAATGAATGTTTTCAGCCTTGATTAATCATTTGAATACATTTTGTATTACTAAATCCCAAGAAAAAAAATACACTTGTTCGGTTGTTCCCTTCTCATTTTTTTTTTTTTTTGGTGCCAAAGCCCTTCCTTCTCCTTCACTCTCTACTTTTCAGCTATGCAGATTTAAAAAGAGAGAAAACAAACAAAGAAACAATAAAGAGGAACTAAAAAAAGTTAAATATCTTTTGACAAATCTGATATAATGAGGGTTTAGGCTTGGAAATCTTTATTAGAGTTCCAAACAGGAGGCTGCACTCCAACCCCACCACCTTCTCCGTTTCCATTTTCAGCTGCTATTAGCGGATCCTTCTCGCTTTCTTTCATCTATCAATCAAACCGCATGAATCAAACACTATGAACATTCAAAATCCTATCGAGACAAGTAGACGATGCGATATACCTGAGGCAATTGAGCTGATGTTTCATTTGCCTTCTGCTGTGTCTCAATCGAGCAGTAATACGAATAAACAACCATTCCAACCACTGCTACCAAAATACCCAGTATGTTGCGCCAGTTGAATGGGTCTTTCAGCAACACATATCCAAATGCTAGAACCAGGCATGTTTTCAGATGTCCCAAAACCTGATATGTCACCGGCGATGTTTTTCCTATTACAAGAAATGTGCTGAAGTTTACAGAGACTGATATCAGGCATGACAGTACAATGAAAAACTGCAGCCAACAAAGAAGCACGTGTTAGCAAGAAGATCAATAGATAACTCCAGTAGAATCCCTCGAGTCTTACCACTACTTGAGAAGTGTACTTGAAAGCAAACACGTTCTGGTTGGTTAGGAGCCCATCTAAAAATGGTCCAGCGACAAAAAGAGTCATTGCTTGATAAGGGCATGACTGATAAAGAAGTTGTGTTGACGAAACTTTAAACTTCTTCTGGATGGTATTTGTCATCTGCGTACAAATTGTTTAAGAATTTAAGATAACAGCTTCGCATTGGCTTAAGACAGGATATGTATAGAAATGTTGAAATAATAAAGAGAAAGGATAAGAGTAGGATACAATTTGAGCAACACAAGTTGTGATAACAGCCAGCAGCGACAAGACAGAACCCAACATATTAAGCTGAAGATCTGTGACGGTTGCAATTCCAACACCAAGAAGAAGGATGACTAATGAAAACTGGATTTTTCTACTGCAAACAGAAAGAGGAAGTGTGTCATTGACTACCCCCTTGACCAAACTAGTTTGAGAAATTTATGAAACCTTCGAAATATCTTAGGTTTGGTCATCAACTCAAAGGGAGATTAGACTATCACTAAGTTGCTAAAAGTATTACACAATAGATCAAATAATGACTTTGGATTTAAGAATCAGAAATGCATGAGAAGATGACAGTTGTTACATAATATAGCTTCCGGCAAATCAGTATTATTTGACGTGTTAATGAAAGAGCAACAAAACTTTGAGTTCTAACCTGAACTTTTTCCTGAAGAAGAGGGTCTCCAAGAGAACAGTGCAAGGGATAATTGCTAGCTTTGTCATCTATTATCAACGGAAAAGGAAATGGATTAGAGCAACAAAAGTTAAAAATGGCAATCAGATCATGAAGTAGCTGAAATGACAAAGCCATACCTGGTAGAAACCAACAGAATTAAACCCGAGGCTGAGGTTTAATAGTCCAATGGATATCCCATTCAATATGCCAAACCCCATCACAGCTCGAGGATCAAAAGGCTTATGTTCAAACATCTTCATCCATAATGCCACGTGAAGGGAACAAAAGGTGACCAAAAGATGCCAACTTGTCAAAGTAGTGGCTATACGTACAAAATAACAAGAGTAAGTAGATATAGGCATATAGCTTAAGAGATCAATCGCATAGGATGACATATATCGTTTTAATTACAATCTACAGGGGTATCTACAGCTTCTAAACAATAGCATGCCTATGTAAAAAAAAAAGGCAATCGTCTTATGCCACCGAAAAAAATCGAATATTTAGGCCACATTTTACGTAAAATAAGCAAAATATGTGTTTTTTTTTTAATAGAAAAGACCAAATATTTTTGTGTTCAATGCGTCTTTGAGTCTAGGCACGGCAGTGCTTCTAAGTTATAAACCAAAGAGAAGAAACTATCTTAAACATACAAAATTATGTGTCTTCTAACAGATTATAGGGAGCAAAAGAGATAAGCACTTGAGAATTGAGAACCTAGAATTAAGTAAAAAATGATCTTGATGAAATAAGCAGGCTGGAAAACAATAGTGCAGGATAAGGTTTAGCACACGTATAGATCCAGAAGACAACAAACAATACTAAAAAAAAAACAAAAGAGGAGGAATTGAATAATTATACCGAATGTGAAGCCAAGGGTGCTAATAAGGGCCTTATTACAGATCACGATCGACACAGAAGACACAACGGACAAACTCAAAGCGCCGATTGTTCCCAATTGGAACTTCTGGGCCTCGCTCATCTTCGCTCTGCTAATTTTCCCTCGCTTCAATCACGATCTACCCTACCCAAAATGTTTTAGAACGATTTTGAATTATTACGCTATCCCACTAAAACGTAAAGAGAGAAGAGCGAGATCTGAAGAAAACAAACCTCATTCACGTAATAGAGAGCTAAACGTAAATGCGAGAGATCGAAGCTTGGGGGCAGCTAGACTGCAAAAATGTAGATATAGAAAGTCGTTAGATAAAAACATATAGAAAATTGGGAGAAGGAAGAAGATTTATGGAAATCCAGAAGCCATAAACCTTAGATCTACCCGTTATTAGACAGAGAGATCAGATAAATAATCAAAAATAAGGACGGAGGAGAAGAGATTCAGATAATTAAATAAAAAAAAAGAAAAAGAAAGCCTATTCTTGATATTTGATTGTCTGAACTCTTTTGACAAAATAGTGAGAGAGAAAGATTTGGAAGAAGATAGTTTTCTTTTTCTTACGTTGATTATAGTAATTAACAGCGGGACAAAATCGTAATTACGAATAAATACATTCTACGTAAAAACAATTAATCATTGTTCCAAACTTGTTTTCCGTTGTTGTACAGTCGACTGCGGACAATCCTATTATTTTCTATTATATTATTATTATTATTATTATTTATTTTTATTTTTTCTTTCTTTCGACGCCCAATGTTTTAACCAAAATTTATTGCTTCGTTATAAGAAACGTATTAAAATTTCCAATCCAAGAATATTTGTTTTTTTCTTATTTAATTGACTTTACAATTAACAAATAAATTAAATATTTTATTGTTGTTTTGATAATTAACATATAGTAAAGGGAATGTAAATTAGATAATCAAATAATGTATTTCTCTTACTAAATTTCAGCCTCATCAAACACAGAAAAAAAAAAAGAATAAATCCATATTCTCAAATTATAGAAAAAAAAAAAGTAGAATAAATTCGACTACCAATGAATAAACTTGGAGTGCATGAAGCTTGAATAGTTGGGTGTTTCTCACCACTAGCAGAGGCTTGGGTAAAACTGACAAGTTGACTTAAAAGCAAAAGCGTCTTCGATGAACACCATTGACTTGTCATCTGTTTGAGTTTCTTTCATATTCGTATTGCATCCCCAAACCCTAACTGCAAGCCTACGACATTTACCTGACGATTCTCTCAAATAGGTTTTGTACCACTTTATCACTTCTTTCTTCTCTATGCTTCTTAGTTCTTCTGCTTCTTTGTGTGAGAAATCAAACATGTACCTGTCAGATTTAACTCCATTTAGTCGGAAAAAGCTATCTCACTCCCATTACTCATTTGAGATTCTTACCTTTTGNCCCATTACTCATTTGAGATTCTTACCTTTTGTCAACAATCTGACTCCATAACTCATTTGTTTCAGACAAGAGAGATGGCTCCTTTTCCAGCAATTTAGCAATCAAACCGCTTCTATAATCTTCAAAGGATTCATCATCGAGTTGTTCCTGCAATTACAGCCCGAGAATCTAGGTGACAAAATACCTAACAAGCCTTATATATGTTCTTTTTTTTATACTACAAACTTACCAGTAGCCCTTCGATGTCTTTTATGAAATTATCGACTCTCCCGAGCAAATGAACTGGACTGTACTTAGAAGACTGAACACAGAAACAAAAGCCGTGGACACGATATGTTAAGCGTGGGCCACACTCAACAACATAGCCAAGCTGCTCCTTTGTCCTATAACCAAAATCCCACATAATTATATATTTAGATATGGTTTTGATTCATAAAACAAAGATATGATGACTAACCTCAACTGATTGAACAATGGCTCTTCTATGATTTCATGAAAGAGATCCACCACAGCTTTCATTCTTGTTGATTGAGCTTCTTCAGGCTCGATTTGATAGTAAAGCTGCAAATCAGATTCAGGTTCAAGTTCATAACACGACTTTACCCGAGGAACATACTACATTTTTCCTCCTTGACCGCTCTTATCACAATAAAAGATAATTTTCTTTTTACCTCTACTACGGAGTTTGTTTCAGATTTGTTCTTCACATTGACATCTCTTGCAAGTTTGGCACCCAGTGGGAAACAAGTTATCTGCTCTCCATGTCTACATTTGCTTGGGAGTGGTTCAACCGCCAAACTGTTTTTGAATATTTTCGAAATGTTTACAGCTTCGTCTTCAGACAAATTACCATGACATAGAGCTTCGATGAATATCTGCAAACATAACATAAGTTTTACTACCTATTGCCCGATATAAATAAACCACAGAACAGCAAATGTAAGGAGTCGTGTGTATTTAGAAAAAGTGGTTGGTGCAGAATGTTACCTGGGAACGGAGTTCGGGGATAAAACTGTTGAGGTCAGTTAGAGACAGATCATTTAGTACAGACAGCTTCTCGTCGCTGTCATAGATTCGTTTACACAAGATTTGAAGTCTCAAGTATGTGGAGTGGTTCAAAGGTTTCATATTAGTATTTCTAAACCCTCTCTCCATGTTTTCTTTGATAACCTTGCAAGGTAGATTGAAAAAGTAGTTGGATCAAGAAAGACAAGGACACAATTTAGAACTATACATGCAAATATGCACATACCTTAAAACGATCCAGGCTTGGCATGAATGATTTGGCTATGGATAATATTTTTGATAAGAGAACTGGAATCTTTTCATTAAAGCCATACACTCTAAGCTCTAGTTTATCACCATACATAGATAAAGAAGTTTCAAGTTTTGCCATACTGGCCTGCAAAACAAACAGATATTCATGTCAACACAAAACCAAAAACATCTAAAAGAGATCTTCCTGAAAAGTAGTTACTTGCCTGGTATATGATCTCATTTAGTTCATCTTTCAGAAGGTTGATAAATAATTCTGTCAAAAGGCAGTTCTTCACACTGTCATATGCCCCCTTCAAATTTATGCGGAAGTATGCATTTGCACGAGGAACCTTAAATGTTTCGTCGAGCTTGTACCACAACTTTATGAACGGTTCGTCAATAATACATCTAGGAGGACACTGACTTTTGGAGTCCTCGTCAGAGTTAATTGCTCGGATGGAAAAATCACAAGGGATTAATTGATTTTTTGAAGGGAGATGCAATGAGTTATCTACTTCTGAAGGATTGCTCCATGTCTCCATCAAAGACAACGGAACATCTTCTTCTATGTAACGAGAACCAAACCAAGGCTCATGTTGGAACTCTGAAACAAGTAAATTTTTTTAGTAAATAATTAAGTAAGCAATCCAAAAGTGACATACTCAAGAAAATTCATTAAACTACCTTCTGACTTTGTGGATTTTGAAACAACATCGATCCTCATGTTTTTTGGTGTGAAGAAGCCCATGAGATCTTCTATCATTTTTGGATCCCAAGTTTGGTATACATAATCACCATAAATAACATGCTCCACCGGATAAGCAAGCATATTCTCTGTACAATAACTCAATGATTAAATAAAGGATACATATAGGGAAGCCCATGATCATGATTTATATTACAAGAATACATCAATGCATTATCAGTTTTGATTATATTAGAGTTTTACATGCCAACATAATAAGCTAACCACTATTAACGTATTACAAGATTCGCTCAAAATAACTAGACTACTGACCATATAAGACTTTAAGTACAAACCTGAGAGCTCAGCAGCATAATCATCTGCAGGCTGTTCCTCAGCATATCTAAAATCCATGTTCCCAATATCTTGGAGTTCCTTAAATATCCATTCTTGTGGTGACACATCGCGCAGTAACTTGAGATATTGATAGATGTAACCAATGATGTCATAAATCTGTTAATAAAGTTTTCATGTAAGGTCAAAATGAGAATGAGTAACATAAACAAAAGTAGAGAGGACAAGAATGAGAATGCATGCAGTGCAGTTATAAACAGGCTATGTAAGGTTGCCAAAAAAAAGTCAATATAAGAAACCGCTAAAGAGATTACTTGAAAAATCAGCGACAGAGACTTGTGTAAATTAAGAAAAAGAAAAAAATATGTAAGTTACCTTCTCCAACCCAGAATCAGTAAGATGTATGGACATGCCAAAAACATAGGCTAGAGATGAGCGGTTAATCCCGTCATCCCCAACACCAGCAGACAGCGAGGTTGCCCAACCCTTAATTTTGAGGAATGAGTGAAGACTGCCTCTACCCTCTAGAAACAAAATGTTGTAGACAACATTCATCAATATGTAATTCAAATGAGCGGTTGCACAAGCACGCTTAAAGAAAACTCTGTATATACGATTAAATGTATGTGATTTCTCACCATGTCCTAATAGATGTGCTAGATAATCTTCCGGTTTCTTCATGTAGGCATGGCGAAGAGGAGGGAGAGTCCATGTCAAATCAAGAATATGAACATCCTTAACAGCTTCTAGGCGATATAATTTACCGCCTTTCCAAATAGCGCCTTTTGCTTCCAGAGGTGACCTGATTTTGGATCCATTTTTCACATCACCAAATAAATCTACAACCCAGCTTTCAAGCACATCGAGAGATTCTGCAGAATTTTAAAGGTGACAATTCAATTACAATGAAGTGAAGCCTGAAGCCTGAAGCACCAACACAAGTCAATATTTTGGAATTTATATACTGTTTTTCCAAGAATCAGAGACAAACATATCATAAAACGTGAGCATTTACCTCCTCCAATAACAACGAGCTTCATCAATCCACCGTGGTAATATTCCTTATATAGTTTCATAATGCATTCCCGTAAATCAACCCCATTTTCCATTGCACCACTCAAGCTCTTCTTGTTACCTTCCAGATCCCAAAAAGGACGTATTAAAATTAACTTCTTTCATCTTAAGTGCAGCAAGAAAGGTAATCTGAGATAAACTTACCCCATGCAAATCTATTAAAAGGATGACCCTTAGCGGACGTATAGCACTGAAATTGTTGTAGGCGACATGCATCATTTTGGAGGGCCTGGTTAAATTCTATAAATTTGGATCTTGTGGTTAGACACTTTGAACTATATAAAAGGTTAACTTTATTAGATTGTTGATTGGAGATGGATCTTTCGATAACTTCTAACAAAGAAATAAGGGTGTGTTTCACAGGTAAGGGAAAACCTGAATCAATGGCAAGGACTTCTCGTTCCATAGCTTCAGTCTTCATGAGCGGTGCAACAAAAAACTGAGAGAACCTAATACAAAGAGAGCAATCTACTGTCAAGTAAGCCTGAAAAAGAAATAAATGAAAAGGAAAAGATTATACATAACAGCAAGCTAAAATATTGCCTATGGTATACAGAAATGGTTCGATTAAAATGCAAGTAATTGCATATTGGAAAACAATTACGTTTGGGGAGCAAGAAGAATAAATAAGATTACACATCTGCTTTTACAATATCACCTGCCTTTGTGAAGTAACAGCAATGATTATTGACATTTAAAGGACAAGTGAAGTGATAGCTCCCAAGCAAATTTTGTACCTTTTCAAGGCACCTTGAAGGAATTCTCTCTTGACTTCAAAGTGATAGCACGTATGCTCCATTTCTGTGTAAGCGTTGGAGGATCCTCCATGCTTAGACAAGTAACTATCATACTAAAATAAAAAATATGTCAAACCCGGTAAATTCAAAGACGAATCATGCGAACGTTGAAATTATCTAACCATCATCAATTATCCAAGCTTTAAAGAAAATCGAGGTTACATCTAACATGCTTGGGTTAGTTTTTAAGGCACCAGAATACTTCATTCCATATGAATTTATAAATACAGCAAAACCGTTGCAAACATGGAAAATAATGCAATGCTTACTTCATTCTCATCGGGGAACTCGGTGCTACCCATAAAAAGCATGTGTTCTGCACAAAACATAAACATGAGAGTGATTCAACGCTAAAAACAAAGGAAGTTATTCAAATTGTTGATAAAAATTATAGAAAATGAAAATACCAAGAAAGTGAGCCAGGCCCTGTGCCTCCGGAGGATCCAAGAAGCTGCCCATTGCAACACACATAGCTGCAGCTGCCTGAGACACACACACACACATACACATACACAACATAGGAGTTCAAAATAAATAAATAAATAAAATAGATACAGTAGACAAAACAGCTGATATAGCTTAAGTTAGAAACCTTTTTGGTCTGTTGATCCCCTTTCCCATTCAATTCACCCGCATCCGCATCCTCATCATCTCCTTCCCCTTCTTCCTCGTCATCTTCATCATCTTCGTAGCTCCCATCACTATCTTCTTCTTCTCCGTCGTCGTCATCTTCATCAATTTCAGCGTCCGTGTTATGAACATCCGCGACAAAGCCTTCTGGATAAATATCTGGATCGTGAATAAGCAGAGCACACAATCCGCTCTCCAATTCAATCACTCTGTATAACCTCCGGTCGTTCGGTGACTTCAAAACTACATCGTCTAAGGTTGAAACGGCCTTCGTTGCAGACATCGTTCTCGTTTTGAGAAGATAACGATTCGAGAAGAAGTTGAGGTGGTGGTGAAAGTGTATCTCTTTCTTCCACTTCTTAGGCCTTCCCTCTCTGTACGCAATGAAACTTATTCCGCCGCTATTGCTCTCTTCTGATTTTTTTGTTTATTTTATTTTAAAAAAAAATATATATTATATGTATATTAGAATCACTGAAACGCAAAAATCAAAATTGCAACATTCTGCCGTTGCCTCCGTAGAGATAAGACACGTGTGCCGTTTCTTGTTTAAAAACGTACACGCGTTGTTGTTTTAAAAAAAAATACAGATCCTCTGTCCCTTCGGCTTCGGGTCCGAAATAAATAAAATCGGATCCCCGGGAAATAAAATTGAGAATTGAACATTGAAATTCGAAAGTGTTTACAAACCTAACTGAGCCTTTCTGTAGAATCCAATTCGAGACACGGAATCTAGAAACGATAGAGTGCGGATTTCTCTGAAAAGCCCTAACATTGTTTGGTTGAGTTGGCAACAATGGCACTGTCGCAGTGGAAGGAAGCTATTCTTGAAGGGATTTCCATCGAGATTGACGGAGGAGTCGTGGAGGAGAAGAATCTCGAGCGTTTGGAGAATCTAGTGGAGATTCTACATAAAGAAGGTTCTACGGTACCTGAATCAGTGAAGGAAGCGTACTGTAAAGTTGCTGTGGAGTGCACAGCGAGGTGTCTCTCTAATGAGAGAGATGCAAAAAAGGATTATAGTGAAGCAATCAGTTCAATTTGGATCCGTAGGATTATGCCTTTATGTGATAAGGTTAGTTGTTTGGTTACTCGTGACCTCTTGAATAGCTGTCGAAGATTATGGACGGCCCACAATGACGAAAAGGCTTGTAAGACTCTAGTGGATGAGAATACAAAAGACAAAGCTTTGGTTTCTTTGAGGAAGGTTGTTTCAGAGTTACATCCCAACCTTGATGATGATAGAAATGAGGACATGGATGAATCGGAAGAGATTGAAACTAGCGAAGAAACTGGAGATACAGAGCCAATGGTTGAAGCAAGAGAAACAGAGGTCAATCAAAACCCTAATGAAGAGCAAGGTCTACACTTTCTCATCTTTATCTATCTCAGCCTTTTTAAGTTGTGTAGATACTGAAGGATAGGGTGAAATCTATCTTTTTGAGGTTTTGATTCTATTGCTCCAACCTTTGTTATAGAGAACCTCTCAGATACTGAACTGCAAAGACCTTCTGCTAAAGAAGCTGAATCTCCACCCAGGCAAATCAAGACCATTTCCTCTGCTGTTGTTAGATCTTCTAAAATCGATCTGGTGAGTGCTTTAGAACAAGGACCTTCAAAATTAAACATTGAGACAATTACAGAACAAGAAAACAATGTTTCTGATCCTGGACCAAGGCCTAGCTTGATGGAGAGAAGAAGCACAGCGCATACTTATGAGGTAACTATTATTGTTTCATCATATCATCTATATGATAAAGTCTTTGGTCTTCCTGTATTGAGGTAGCTACATCTGATTGAACACCCAATTCACACCGATTTACTAAGTTTTTTAATCATTATCCTGATTCATTCTTTCATATTTTTTTCCTTTTACCTAATTTTGGCTGACCTGCTTGCTGCACTTGGTAGAAATTCATATTGAGCTTTATCTTGTTTGAATTTATCTCTTTGCATGTTTGATTCCCGAGCTAGAGCTGAGTTAAAAATAAACTGTTTTTTTTCTTTCACATATTTGTTTGTTTGAATAGTGGAAAGACTCCATTGATGATTCAGATGAAGAATTGGGAGATGATGGTGAAAGAAATAAAAAATCAAGACCTAAAAGAACTGTGGTGTCTCCTTATAAAGGAAACCAAATTTTAGAGAGGGCTAGAAGGAGAAAAGTTCCTTGGAGTACTGCAGAAACACTGGCTGTGCTGAAAGGCTATGAAGAGTAGTTAAAAAAATTGAAAGTTTTCTTAGATGTTAGATGAATGCATTTCTATTGATTTGAGGTATTATGATGTTTACTCTCAGGTATGGTCCAAATTGGAAGCGTATCAAAGATGAGTATTTAATTCTAGAGCGCAGAACTAATGTACACACGGCTCTCAAGCTATTAAATTCATTTTTTTTATCTACGTTTCTAATAGTAGACACATTAATATGACAGGGTGATATTAAAGACAAATTTCGAGTTGAGATGAAGCGTGAAGAGCGCCATCGATGAGTAAGTGAGTTATAGATAAACATATAGTTTAAGGCTTTTATATCTCAATATCTGCAAGTATTACTGCTGCTTCAACTTTTTATGCTTTTCTTATAGGAAATGGTGTACTGAACTGAATTATCAAATGCTGAACGATGGTGTATGTGGTGTCTATGGAATGTAAAAAGATGGGTGACATTGTTTTTTTTTTTTTTTTTTTTTTGTCATCTAGTGGTCTTTGACCACTTTTTAAACTCCGCCACCATGGGGGCTCGAACCCAGCACCTTAAACTCTGGGAGTAACACAGAAGCTTAGACATTGTCTTCTTTTTTTTGATTTTTTTGCCTTAAAAGACGCGTAAAAATGTGTATGATTATGATAATTATCCCCTTTTTTATGTAAAAAGATAATTATCCTAGATTCGTCAATATTTTGACTAGTTTCTATGCATACCTCCGAGCAAACTTGTTTGCAAGTATTAAAAATGATTTGAAAGTATGGATCCTACATAGTGGGCCTTCTTCAAGAAACGTTTAAAATAAAATGCGGTGAGCGTGGATCGAACACGCGACCTTCAGATCTTCAGTCTGACGCTCTCCCAACTGAGCTATCCCCGCTTTTGTTATTTTTAACATATATATTTATACTATTTAATAATGTAGGAGGGTGTGTTCATCCTTTTATTAGCTTCTTTGCTGGTATTACAGTTAGTTACCCATATCTGAGATTCAAAAGCTACTTCCCATTCAGGTCGATCATCAACAAGAAACACAGGCTGGAAATATTTGAAGATACGAAGATTTCAATTTCGATGGCACACTCACCTTCATGTTTGTAAATTATTAAAATCAGATCAAGTTTTGGTTCTAATACAAAATTTTCACACGCTTTGATAAAAATTCAAAACTCAAATTTTTTTATCTTCCCTCAAAAGCATAAAACAATAATACAAAAAAAAAAAAATATTTAAAAGACGAAATTGTTTTCTTCTGCAGCAGAAGAGAACGCGCCATCTTCCATTTCACGGAGGGCAGTTGCAGTTGAATCATCGATTCCCAGCAGATATTGTAACCTTGATACTTTTTCCGGTGCAGGTTTTGGATCACTCTTTGAATAAATATCATATAGATCCGACAATTCTTCTGAGACCTCCCATGCCATTGGCTCAGCCGGCACAGCTTTGTCGCATGCAAGCAAATCATTCAACGATGATACCTAAAACCATGAAACAAATAACACTCACAGCCTGATGAAATTTATGTCACAAGTTAAAAGAGAAATTTTGCATACCACTCCTTTAGCATTTCTCTGCCTGAGTAATGCCACGGATTGGATCAACGAATTTGATAGTCTACTCCTAGCTAGATCATGGACAACTCTTTTTGCCTTTTCCACATCAATACTGAGATCTGATGGAATTGTCTCGTAGACTTCAGTTTCATCGAACTCACCTGTTCCTGATGAGAATATGTCATTCACTGTCTTCTTGAATAATTTCTCTCTCAGACTCACTGCGATCATGCTGTCAAGACTCACATTTGCTTCCTTCAGTTCCCGTATCTGCTTTATGTTTAGTCTTCCTTGGTTAACAGCCGTTTCTATCGCGTTCGCCATTTTTGTAGTGGTTATATTCTTTATAACCTTCTCGGCTTGTTGCTGAGGCAAACCAACTTTTTTTTGCAACTCGTCTAATTGCTCTACTCTAGCTTTTGTCAATTGTCCATCAGCTAAAATCACTTCAGCTTGTTGCCTGAACGCCTGCTCCGCTAAACCTACGTGAATGCTGACTATTTCTTTCGAACTCAATCCAAGAATCCCACCAAGCTGATTCAGAAGCAAGTATTCTGAGTCGTCTCGCTTTGTTGTGATCTGAGCGCCAAACGGGATTCTTGTTACCTCTCCGGTTAGACAGTAGAGCAAGTATGTTTTGTAGAGATCAAGCCTGTCCCTATCGGGAAGATCATCTTTGACAGTTATCTCAGTTTGCCCGGGCTTTCCCATTTTCTCAATAACTTCCTTGTCGGGTCTTGTCTTTCTGAGTGATTCAATAGATTCCCATTCCTCATCTTCGCCATCTTTTTCTTTCTCTAGAACAGGCTCCTCCTCAGATGCCTTATCCAAAGATTCTCCCTTAATATCAGCTACCAGTTCAGTCACAACTAACGTGTTGAACACAATCATCTTCTTGAGCTCCTTTGCTGACTCAGTGCGGTTCTCTGCCGCTCTTGCTCGTCTGATATAGTTGGTGAAAACCCTACGGACCTGCATTAATGAAGGTCTTATTTTTCATGTGCTGCAAGGATAAGTCAGAGAAGAACAAAAACGTAATTAGTGTGATACTCACAGCCTTGCTAGCAATAGACATGGCAGTCTCTCTGGATAACCTAAGACCGTGTGCAGCCTTTCTCACTGATTTGCGAGTTTCAGGATCATAACCATCCACTCCAGAAGAAATTGCATCTCTGACAACCTGAAAAATATGTAAGGTATAAGCAAAGGCAATCATGTTGAGATGTGGTACAAATTGAGAAAATGTGAAAACAGGAGATATATACTATTAACGTGAGAGTTTTCTAAAAGACACCATTGAAATTGCAGTGCCGAGACCAAAGACCATTAGGAAAAAATGCAATAAAGAGATAAGGGAAGTGATGAGCTGGATTACCTTTTCAAATATCGTTCCACAAATTTCTGCATGAGCTGCCTCAATAGTTTGATTAGGGATACAGAGCATGACTCTTAGCCGTAATAAAGCAGCAACACTGTCATCGCTCAGCTCTCCACCGGTGACACACTGTTGAAGCTTTTGTCGATAGATTTCTGAAGAAGAAAAGGTGCATGTCAGTGACTGAGAGTAAAAGAATCTAATAGACACTAAAACTGTAAAATAACAGCATGAAAGTATAGGAAGCCAGACTTTTTGGACATTTGTTAAGAACTAAATTGAAAAGATTATAGTTAATCCATGGACCCATCTTTTTTAGGTGATATAGCTTCAATTCAAACAATATAACTCATTCATAACACAATAGATAAGGTTTCATAAGCAAACAGACAGTCCCAATATACCTTCATGGATTGCGCTTGCCTTCTGTGCATCAAAGTGCAGATCTTCGCAGAGCCTTTGAAGGTATTTTGCTTTACTGTCTTGTGCTTCAAGATCACCACTAGAAACAGCATTAGCAAGTCTTTTACGGTATGCCTTTGACGTAACATCAACACTAATAGCTTCAGCCTCCCGTTTTCCCAGTCCGAGTATGTTTCTCAGTTGACTCATTGCCACGAGCTACCATTCAGCAGAAAGAAGATCAGAAATGATAAATTGCATGAGAACAGAATAGAGGATACAGCGTCTTAAACGATTTTTCTACGAGTACTCGCAACCAAGCTTTACTATATAATAGTGGATACATAACTAGTTTGAGTTTACCTTATTTTCTTCCATGTGCCCACTTGATAAAGCATCTGTAACATATGCTCTATAAAGGAGCTTTAAATCATCCATTCTCCTCTCAAAATCAGAATTCTCACCTAAGCCACAGAGATCCAATGTTATGAATCTACAATTATAAATTCAGAAAAGAGAACATCAAAAGCATATATTCACCTATCAAAGAAACAGGGCCAACCCCACGTGCAAATAGATCTGCCTCTGAATGACTTTTCAAGGAAACCAGTAAGTTGTTAAACTCTAGTACTTTTTCAAGCTCTTCCACAACAGGTGCCATTGTCTTCCTGGATAAAATTAGGTCATTATGACACGCATTGTAGACTGATATAACAAGGTCATATAACGGCTATATAAATATCATGGCATTTACTATAAAATAAAAAGCTGGTTAAAATAATACCATATAGAAACTAATATACAAAAAGTTACTCCACGAAATCAAAAGTCAGAAATGTTTTCTCTATATGATTTTTCTATGCACAATTCTGTAATATAATAAAATGTTTTACACTGCTCGTGTGCGGGATTTTAGTATGCTGAGTGCCGATGTAATGTTCTCTACGATTACTTTTCTTGTATGCTCTCTAAATAAGTCTTCAGCAAGCTGTGGGGGAGAAAATCTGTCAGAATAACTATTAACAAAAGGAAGCAGGAATTTTAATGCCACAGTAAAAATTTACCTCATCGGAAAGCTTGAATGATAATTGTGCTTTTCTAAGGTCCACAAGGTTCTCAACATTAATATCTGCAAAACATGTTTACACACATAAAAATATAAGTTTCCATAGATTAAGCCGAAGAAAAAGTAAAGTCGTATCTATTATCAATGTTGAGAATTATCCATTATATCATCATAGTCCCGGTATTGGGACATTTTGCTGAGAGACGAACATTACAAACCCAATGGACAAAGAAGTCCCAAAAAATTGAAATAACCGACTGAAGAAACATTCTTCCATTTTACAAATGTAACATTAACAACAATACCTCTACCGACAACTTGTAATCGTTCGGCATACAGCTGCTTTGCATTTTCACGAATAGCAATCTCAACCTAGACATGAGATTAACACATTAGCAGAGAACTTTAGATTACCAGATTGGAGTAAGTTGTCTACCTGAGCATCTGTGACCTTTAATACTCGCTTCCAAGGCAAAAGGAAGGATGCAGCGTCTCCAAACACAAGAGCTGAAACATATACAAGCCTCATAAATGCCTGCACTGGGAGCATACAACTTGTGATCACACTTGTGCTCTATTTCTGAACCAACCTACAGTAAAGAAAAATAATAATAATACTAGGGACAAGCGACTCACCCGACGCTGTTCTGCATCACCTTCACGGTCCCCAGTCTCAAGCCTTTGCCTAAAAATCCTCCGGCCAATCTAAACAAAACAAAGGAATAAGTGATTCTACATTCAAGATATTCTGAATCAACTGCAAAAGGCTAGGAGCTAATTAGACGAAGAAGAAACTAGAAAACACCTCCATGTGCATAGCGGCTGCATCAGGGTCGTCTATCCCAAGGGCATTTTTGAACTTGGCTATCTTCTCCACTTCATCCCCTTTAAGAGACTGTCCGTCAGTAGGGAGCACGGAAGTTACGTACCTAATCAAGATTAAGATACAAAGATTGACTAAAGAAGCACTAATAGAAAGAAGTATTTCAGGTTTCTAACTAGACTCACTGGCAATAAATATCACAGATTTCAGCGAGGAATGCCTCGTCTCCTTTGTTGACACCATACCTGCAACAGTTTAGAAGGATAGTAAAGTATAGTTTGTGTGAAAAAAATGACAATTTAAGCAGCCAACTAACCTATCAGCGATCCTTTCTATATCCTCTTTCGTGATAGAGGCAGGATTTTCAAAGTCAGCAAGATAGTTGTGCAAACTGATGGCAGCCACCTCTGGTACGGCAGAGTTCAGCGCATACACAACAGCTCCACCGGCGGCTCCAGCTACAGCAGCCCCACCCAAGGCAATATTCCTCGATCCAGACAACCTGAGCCCAAGGCCGTAACCAGAAGCTAAAGATGCCGCTAGAACAACGGCGGAAGTCGCCAGCCTCACCGGCGGCGTCATTTTCTCAACAATTGGCTGCAATCCGGTGAGCTCCTTCTTCGGCTGCTTAGAAACCAATGATTGGTCGGAGGAATCGGCTGAGCTACGAGGGAACGAAACTCGATAACGACGGCGAGCCAGACGCACAGACTTCGAGAAGCGGCTAGGTAAAGGATTCAGGAAGTGACAGAGAAGAGGAGACCGAGGGGAAGGTGATACTGGACTGTTAATGACACCGGAGAGTGAGGGATTCATGGTTCCCTCTACTGTGAAAGATCAGAGTAGTCGATAGAGAGAAGGTCGTAGGGTTTAACGAACAGAAGAAGGGAAGAAGAGAGGATAGAAGCAATGAGAAATGGATAGGACCTAACTTAACAAAACATAAACATCGACTTATGCTACTGTTTTAATACATCGTGACGTTTTCAATAATTGTATTAGAACTGTCTTCCGTTTTACTGTATGCTAAATGGTACGAAGTTTTAAACCGGCCTTTTTATTTGGAACTAGTAGGCTTGTGTAGATTGAAGGACCTAAGAGCTTCAGACCAGAATTTGGTCGGAGAAAAGCTCACATTAAATGTTTTTTTTTTTTAATAATAATAATCAGGAACCATGAATTTAGGATGTGGAGATTATGGTTCATTAACATCAACCAACAAAAAAAATAGTCATAATCAATAAATAGAAGCAATAAATATCGGTTCATCTCTCTTTTTCTCTACTTACCTTCTAACAAAATCTAGAAACCATTCTACATTTGGTAACAACAACATTTCCAAATAAAAATACAGAGTCGTTTGTCCACATACAGTAGTTTCTACGTACATATAGAGAGCAAAGAGATGGTGTTGGACGAGATGAACATTAAGCACGAAGGCAACGTTCACGGGCCCTTCTTAGTGGAAAGCATTGTGTGCGCAAGAACCAATATGATAACCACAAGAGGCGTTTTCGTAGGCAGTAACCCTCTTAACTTCCCAATGCCAATTCTCTTGGTGCAAATGTTTACCATCATTATCCTCTCGAGGTTTCTCTTCCGCCTCCTCAAGCCTTTGAAGCAAGGCATGATCACTGCCCAAGTTTTGGTAACAACTCCATTGAACTCCTTTTACATTATAACTTGATTGAATTTTGCAAAAAAAAAAAAAAAAAAAAAAAAAA
>OVAW01000037.1:0-33188 GCA_900406365.1 Heliophila coronopifolia | reverse complement strand
AAAATTGGCTAAAAACTACACGAACTGTTTTCGCGTCCTAACAAATACACCAACTGGGTTTTTTGTTGGAAAAAAAACACAAACTATTAAAATCTAAAATCCGTGTTAACGGAATTAAACTCCATTTTGACGGGGTTATAAACATAACGGGAGTAGTTACAGAATTAAACTCCAATTTTGTGATTATCCCGATCCGTTCTCGTTTCGATTTGGTTTTGAATTCTGCTGTCATTTTGTTTAGAGTTTAGATTTTTTTTCTGCATTTAGGTTCGATCTGTTTCGGTGATCCGCTGAAAATTCACGTAATTTCGTTTTCTCCATCCTTGAGTCGGTTTAATTTTGCATATAAACCAGATCTGAGTTTTTTTTGTTTGAATTTCTTGCCGTATGTGTATCTTTGTTTGCTGAATTTCAGTTTCAAATGGCTCAAACCGGATCTGGGTTTCTTAAAACCGAATGATTCAAACCGGATCTGAGTTTTTCTTCAGCACCAATGTTGAGAAGCATGTCAGAGAGGCTGACATTGTCTTTGTCTCCGTCAACACTCCGACCAAGACCCGTGGTCTTGGAGCTAGTAAAGGTGCGGATTTGACTTACTGGGAAAACTACGGAGTTTAATTCCGTTAACACGGATTTCAGATTTAAATAGTCTGTGTTTTTTTCCAACAAAAACCCGGTTGATGTATTTTTTAGGACGCGAAAGTAGTTTGTGTAGTTTTTAGCCAATTTTTGGCAAGTTGGGGTATTAAAAGGTTTTTTCCCAATTAATTAATTAAGAAATATTAATACTAATTATTAGTTAGTAGTAAAAACTACAAAATATACAAAATAAAATGATTGACAACAATAACCCCGCGCATGGTGCGGAGTATCATCTAGTTCCCTTACTAATTAGAAATAAAACTTGTGTAATTGAATTACATCTAGCTGTTATTTTGTTAACACTGAGGTTCTCTCCATTTCAAGTGTACACAATGTACAACAGCTTACAAAAACGCATTTAAAAAACACTAGTTTAATCAAGTACAAAAGTTCTGGACACCAGAGATACATACAACAACGAATCTAGGAGAAAATTCTAAGGAAGCAAATAAATAAATAAATAAATAAATAACAAACGCATAATATAACATAATCAACATTAAAAATTACATAATTGAAAAAACAATCCGTGATGAAAAAGAAATTGTTGGAACTAATTTTATGAAAAGTGGTTTAATATGAATGAGAAATAAAAATTCGCAAAACCTGGACGGGACAAATTGGTACGCTCAGGTTAAGGTAAACCGATCGATTATCCAAAAGCGGCTTTGACTTGGGGCCAAAGTAACTGATCAGCTTGGGGCTAAAGTAACTGATCAGCTTGGGGCTAAAGTAACTGTTAATCTTGGAGCGCAAGTAACTGTTAAACTTGACTCGGAAGTAATGTTAAACTTGGAGAGCAAGTTTTAAAGGGCTATAAATAGAGCCTCTATGTTTCTCATCTAATTCACTTAGAATCCTTCTGAATGCCGTTTTCATAACTTGGTAGACAAAATCCGTCACACCGTTTCAGTCATAGCTCGACAACATATCGAATCACTGTAAGTTCGTAGATTCAAATTCCTAGTGCATAGTGGAATTGTCTCGTCGCGGTTGTATCCTGAGATTCAATAATCGCATCGAAACTGTGACACCGGGCGATTTATTGAGTTAAGGAAAGAGATCTTTATCTCGACTCCGCGTTTCTTTCCTTGTTCAAATTGTTTTGAATAAGATTTATATTCGTTTTAACCGCAAGTTTAAATCTGATTTTAGCCGTCCTATAGAAATTGCCAAAACCGCTCTTCCCCCAGGTTTAATTCTCATTCCCAGTAGAAACAAAGCCATCATTATTGATGATATACTTTATCCATTAGAAAATCGGGTGAGAGGACTACTCGACGGTTACTCTTAGGGTCTCAACTTGGAGGATTAGTCGAGTCTTAATTCCCAGATAACCTCTGGTTCAAAAAAAAAAAATATTGACAAAATTTGGGTTCGTCACTAGCTGCAATAATTTATTTTGCTTATCATTGGAATTTTCTTTTTTCCTTTTTTGGATCTTTCTATGGATCATCTCAACGAAAAAAAATGTTAAAAATAAACACACACAACACTAGAATTATTAACTATGGATCATCACATAAACATTAATTTATTAACTTAGAAACTTGTAGTTTTCACCTAGGTAATTGTAGTCTTTACTTGGATAATCACCAAGTGGTTCGATAGGAAATATCAAAAACTACTTTTAATAATAATAATAATTTTGTAGACCGGTCGTTAACCTAAATCCAGTTAAAAGAAAAACTCATTGTCGAGGCAGTGAAACGAACATCCAATACCAAAGTCACCGCTAGTGCACTCAAACCATTAGACTGAAGGGCTCTCGGTATCATGCCAAACTTAAGACTAATATCTAACGGTCCAACCACTTCCAACATTTTATTAGAAATTAAAATGTTTTCAGAAAATAAATTAATTACAAATGCAAATTTTGTTAGATTACTAGTTTAATAAATATTTGAGAAATTGAACGATAATGATGTTTTTCAAAACCATTTCACGACATCAAGGATCCAAAAAGTTGGTTCTTCTAAGCACGTAATTATTGTAGGTTTTTTGGTATATTCAGAAAACGTGTGAAGATAAGATTTGCAAGAATTTGGTTAGAGATGCACGAAAGGTAGTGAACAAAAGAATATGATTTTACTACAATACTGATAAAATTATAAGAAATTACCTTTATAATACGCGATACAAATTATCAATCATATTTAACAAAATTAAGGGTGTGCAAGCAAAATGTCATCTTCTATTTTTAATTCTTTGACTCTTTAACCGTCCATAGTGAGACAATTTATGCAATGAGACTCTTAAGATAATGTTACCCTATTGTTTAGTCTCGCATCACCCAAAACTAAATTTTGCGAACATGTTTTTCATCTAACTGTATTCTAAATTAAGAAAAACAAATGAAAGAAGATGAAAAGAAGAATTTGAAGTCATTTTGTGTAGTATTGTTTGCATTTGTATTTTTGATGTACTTCGAATGAGATTTCCATTATCCATAACTCTGTTTATAGAGAATGTGTGTGAAGACCTGACCGTGAAGGGAGCCAGAGAAAACATCTGTTTCGACCCCCCATTTTTATTTAAATATTATAGTCATAATTCTCACAACTAATTACCATGACTATGTGATATTATATCACTTTTTGGAGGTTAATAGATTTATTAGTGTGTCTATGTAAAAGAAAAAAAAACGTAATTGCATTATGCCACCGAAATAGCCCAAATAGTTTCGCCACATTTTTGTCATTTTGATAATAGAAAAAAAAAACATGCCACATTTTTATGTACTATAAAATATGTTTTTTTTCAATAGAAAAATCATATATATTTTTTTTCACCTTAGCGTTCTTTGAGTCTAGATACGACACTAAATAGATTTATCAAAAAGACTCTAGTGAGTTGTTTTAGCAAGGACTTAAAATCTCTTTTGTGTCATTTTTAATTTTTTTTATTGCTCATTTGCTTACTATCTTAGAAGTTTTGTTTTTGCATAAAAATTAATTATAAAACAATTTTACATAAAAAATAATTGTTAATCAAAATGGAATTCTCGTATAAACAAATCAAGGCTTGTGTAGATTCTTTAAACCCCAAACATATATATAACAGATTACTCTGTTATACAAAACAAATATGACCAAAATTATTCTGCATTTCTCTCTTTTAAATATATATAAGCTTTTCACTTGGGAATAACTTTTGAACGTTGCAATCTTTTTGGGAAACTTGAGTTATCATATCCGTATTGTGGATCACTTATAATCTCCTGCAAAGGGGAAAATATAGTTACAAACCAAGGCATGTTTAAAATACGATAAAGTTTCCCAGGGGCGGACATAGGAAAATTAGTTGGGGCAAGACCCCCACACAAGTTTTAATTAAAAAAAAAACAAGTTTATAAATTGTGAACCAATTATATCATTAAAAGATAATGTGTCACACGCAAGATCACTTATAAAACTTTTTATTTAATACATTATTTATTTTAAAAATTATTGTAATTATTTTAAATTCACATGTTTTATTGAAAAAAAGTTATATTATTTTGTGCTTCACAAAAATTATTTATAGATCTGACATTGAAGTTGATATTGGATTCATACCTAGAGAAAACTTTGAGTAAAGCAAAGGAAAACATTTGTGGAAACATGAAACGATTACGTGGGGCATGAGCCCCACACAAGTTTTAATTTTGTTTTTAACCGATTATATCATTAATATTAATATATGTCACACCCGATATTATTTGTCCAACTTTTATTCAACTATATTATTTGTTTTTAAAATTAGTTTAATTCTTTTAAATTTAAGTATTGTTTTATCAAAGAAAAAAAATTATATTATTTTGTGCCTCATACAAAAATATTGCACTGAAGATGAAGATGCTTATTGGATTCATACCTGAAGAGTAATAGTGGAGTGTTGTCTTTGAATGTGACTACTTCTACTCCGTGAAGGTCTTTGGCTTCTCAAGAAGTTAATTGGTGGCATGTGTTCTTCAGCCAAAACCCTGAGTCGGTTTAGCTCAGGCAAAACACCAGTTCCCAATTCAGGCCGGTCTTTGCGTCTTAATTCCGCGCATTGTAGGGCAAGTTTGGCTACAACCAAAGCCTCTTCGATCGGCCAGTCATGTACAGTCGGGTCCAACATCTCAGCAAAAGTTCCTTCTTCGATCGCTTTCTCAACATGATAAGTCAAACCCATAGGTGGTTTAGCCGTAAGTATTTGCAAAAGCACGATTCCGAACGAGTAAATGTCGGATTTCGTTCCCAACATACCGGTTTGCTGATATTCTGGATCGATGTAACAGAATGTTCCTGCGGTTGATGTCATTCTATATTGAGTTACGGTGTCAGCAGCCGGTGGTGGGACGAGTCTAGCTAAACCGACGTCCGAGATCTTACTTACGAAATTTTGGTTAAGTAAAATGTTTCCCGGTTTAAGGTCACGGTGCACTAAAGGCTCCGGTTTTCTCTGGTGGAGGAAATGAAGACCGGTTGCGATTTCAGCTGCTATTCGGAATCTTAGCTGCCAAGAAAGTATCGGAGAGTTTCCTCGTCCGAATAAACAGTCTTCTAAGCTTCCATTAGCCATGTATTCATAGATTAAACATCCGTATTCTGGACAAGCTCCAAGTAAAAGAACCATGTTTGGATGTCTCATACATGTCAACACTTCAACTTCTTGTTGGAACTGAGACATCCCTTGTGCCGCATCCGGTCTTAAAACTTTTATCGCGACTTGAGTATAATCTAATGTTCCTCTGTAAACGGGTCCATAGCCTCCTTCTCCGATCTTTCGGCTCGGTGAGAAATCTTCGGTAGCTTCTTCAATCTGCTCAATTTTGTATTTTCTGTAACCTAAATCATTTTTGACTAAATACTTCATTTCCTTCTTCTTTTCCTCTACGGTTTCAATATGTTTTCTCTTTTGAGCTTCGATATCTGCTAGTCTTTTAGCTGCTCCCGCGGCTTTCATGGCTGCTCTGCTCTTTTGTTTCTCATTTTCAACCATTTCCAGTGCTTCTTGCTTGGCACGTCTCGCATCTTCTAGTTTTTGTTCTTCATCTGCTTTCCATTTGTGTAAGTCACTAGCCTGAGAAGATTTCAAATTTCAGAATATAAATTTAGTAAGAATTTCGACTGGAAGTTAGATTTTGATTACGAGAAACAAAAGGTGGGTTTCCCATTCTGACATGCCCGTTCCCGTCCCAAATACCACTCTATTCTGTTTGGGACAGTTTTCAATACGAAATTGGAACGAGAATTACTGAAGTTCCGTTTTGTCCATTTTGAAATACATATAAAAATTATTATATATATATATATAATTATAGTATATGTTATGTAATCTTATATTCTTTTTACATTTATATCCTCTTATATAATATCTAAAATCTTACCAAATAAATTTTTAATAGTTTTAATAAATTAAAAAAAAAAAATTAATTAACTTAGATTTTATAGAATTTAGTAGAAGATCCAAGAAAATAATAATATTTTTATTTATTATTTAGTTTATTAAATATTAATATTTTATAATGTTGATCTATTATTATTATTTTTTTTATAATATATCGATTGATATTAAATAAAATCATATTGGTTTTTAAGTTTGATAAATTTATTTATCAAATAAAAAAATATATAAAAAAAACTCGGAATTTCCCGTCGCATCTCATCCAATGCCGTCTCGAATTTTAAATGGGAAAAAATGGGACATGTTTTTAGTTTCCGAAATCTTGTCCCATTCCCACAAAAACTTGTCTCGAATTCCACTCGCTCACCCCTACTAAAATCTCAAACATACCGTTTTCTGCGCAGAGATTGCTTCCTTGCATGCATTGTTATACATACCCATTGTATGCTTAAGTTCCATTTTCAGCCTTCTCAGCTCAGATTCAATCTCATCCTGTCAAATTTCAGATTTTAATAAACAATAAACAACTTTTTTTATGTTGTCTGAATGAAAATGTGTCCTTACCTGAGCTTGTGATGAATATAATTGTCTCCCACTTTCAGTAGAGGTTGAAGAGAAAGCTGCATATGAAGAGCCAAGATCAAAGGACGATTGTTGTATCTCCGATGAACAAGATGTAGCAAAACTTGATTGATTTTCTTCGGACTCCCGAACATCGACATTGTCATAATAAGCAGGTGACATTCTATCCAAGCTCGGTGTTGCACTACTCGCAAATGATATCTCAGAGTTTGCTATTGAGGTATGGTATGAGCCTTCATGTCTTCTTCTAAAAAATGGAGACCTATTCAACATATATGGTAGGGGAGATTCCATAAGTATATCTTAATGAAACAAATTACCAAAAACCCAAAGATGTTTTATGTAAAAAAATATAATATAAATTATAGGATCTTGCTTGACAAAAAAAAAAGTTATAGGATCTTAATTTTCTGAAGCATTAGTCTACCGCGATGGTTAAGTAATAGATATTAAATAAAAGTAGTCGCATTGAGTAGAGTAAGAGGAAACAATTGCTTCAGCTTCAAAATTTTATATTAATTATTAGACTATTTTTTTATATATAGTTATGGGCCCCCTAATATTTTTTTCTTATTATACCAAAATTAAAAAAAAAATCATTTTTAAATAATAAAATTTTATTTAAGTCCAGGCATCCAAATTTCAGGACTGGTCATGAATAAGAAGTAATAGGTTCGAATACATTTTTTTTTGCTTTACGTTTGAAAAGCCTTCGGACCGGCCATGACCATAGGCAAGGTTTGGTCCCAAGTGTAGGACTGAATAAAACTAAAAAAAAAAATTGTTGTTCTAAAAATTAAATGTTTATTCTTTGTGATACCTAAAACCCTTATTTGTTGTGTTTCAAATCATGGCCAAGTATTTAGGCATAGACGGATTTAGATGGCATGGGTTGGCTTATGTCCCCTAGATCCAGAAATTTTGTTTTTTTTTTCTATGTAAATTTTTTTGTGCCCTATAAATTTTTTTGACCCCTCTAAAATTTTGCCTTAAATTCGTCATTGCATTTAGGTAATGAACTTACTCGATTTCGATTTCGTCATGTGTTGATTCCTTTGTTTGCCGTCTCTTTTCAACTACAATGCCAAAAGACATTTTAACAGTTAAGACAAAAGTACTTCAAATATGTTAGAACAATAAATCCCAACAAAATCCTGAATAAACTTTTGCTAATCTTTATACCACTAAGATTGCTAGTCTGCGAATGAACATGATGCCGCATAGTGGAACCGGAACTGGAACCGGAAGGTGAAGATGAAGATGATCTCATGGACGAGATTTTGGTTCTAGAGATTATATATACTGTACAGAAACTTGGTGCTTTTTTCATTACAGTGCCTGAAACATTCTCTGCTGTTGTGAACCTCCTATAAAAATATCATATATATAAGTAAGCATTTGCCTATTAACATTTTGGAGGTATGAGACCCAAAAAAAAAAAATTATATAAAAATTGTTGATTTAAAAGTTTAGACCCATCATATTCTACAAAATTTGGGAGTCTCCAGAAATTTTTTTAACTTTTTTCACTAATGCGCAACAAAAAAAACTATTTTACTTGTATATTGCTATTGTTTGCTAATATGATATAAATTTATAAAATAAAATTATGAAAACAAAAAATTTTCTTACTAAAAAACTTTCCAAATATTGTGAATCCAAAAATACTAAATTTTTATTTTGATAGCTCAATTGGCTATTTTTAAGTTTCTCCTAACTGCAGACAACGGGTTTCTCCCAAATATTGCAAAATCCAAAAATCGTAAATGTAATAAAAAAAATCAAATTAATTTAATAGATTTTAATAAATTATGTTTATAAAAATATGGTGTTTTGTAAAAAAAAAAGTGGTTTAAATCAGTTGTTTTTTTTTACCTAAACAAACTCATCTTGGAAGCACCAAGTACTAGAGTTTCGATTTCATTATGTTGCACATATTCAATTATTCCTTTAGAGGCACTTAAATTCTCCACAACCACATCTCTGCAATTGATCTATTACAATAACAAGAAAATGTTAGTCAAATTTTTTGAAAATATCGACTATGAGTTTCGACTTAGAACTTCCTTTAAAATAAAGACGCAAAAACGTACATCTTTTCTAGAACAGAAGCAACGGAATGGAAGAAAAATCTCAGTTATATCATCACTTGACTTATTAAGGTTTGTTCCTGCATTAATAACAACATTTGAATTAGCTTTATGTTACTATATAATATAAGATAAAACAAGGCAGGCGAGAGATGCGACTGCTCTAGCCCCACCAACAAAAAAAAAAATTCTTTAAAAATAAGGTTCATATTTTATTAAATTAGGGCTCATAAAAATTTGTTTGTAATATTAAAATGATATTTTTTTCCATTTGGAGCCCCTAATAGGATTTTTTTTATATAGTTTTATGTTACTATATAATATGACATAAGACAAGGGCCGGTTAACTAGAATAAGCTAGAGGTACGACCGTTCATGACCCACTAACAAAAGAAAAGTTTTCCTTAAAAATAAGGACCATAAAAACTGTCAGGTAATATTATATGGATTATTTTCTGCACAAAGCTCCTAATATGGTTAAGACTGATATGCATAAGGATTCCATATGTGAAACGGAAAAATTAAAGTAAATTTTCATGTTTTTCGCCAACTAAAGCCGGATCCAACCCTGAAATTTCCTAAAATTTCGGGGGTTAGAAACCAAACTAAAACTTGGGGGCAACTTTCTTACAAAATGTTTTGTTTTTTTAAATAGAGCCTACATCTTATAGAAATATTCAAAAAAAAATTGCATGACGGAGCAAATGTTCTCTCTAGTTCTACTCAGGGCCGATGCTAACTTTTTTTTTACCATCATGAGCCGATGCTAACTAAAGCGCAAAAAAAGGCATTAAGACAAACCTGAAGAAGAAGTTGATTGTTTGAGTTTAACATGAAGAAGAGTAATAGTATTTCCGGGGACAAGAAGATTTTCGACAGTCCATTTCAATGCGTTTTGACTTTCTTTGTCTTTATCAATTGCTACTATAATGTTTTCTTGTCTTTTCATGTAGCTTTTCACCATTCCTTCGACTTCTTTCGGTTTTCTGTTTTCAGGTTCTGTAACAATTTAGAAAACTCAAATTGAGTTTATATATAAATAAAGAAACACGTTTCAATATGCTATTATTAGTAAAGACAAAACCTTTGACTATTGTCTCTTTCTAGAATGTCTTTTTATAAAATCCTTCATTTTAACTGATTTAAGTTGCTGTCGTTGAATAAAAATAACTGATTTGACTAAGTATACTTTTTTTTTGGAGACTTTTAATCATAGAATTATCTATTATTTTTGTAAGTAAATTGTAAATAATTTTGACTAATAAAATAATAATAATAATAATTTTAAGATAAACTTTGCAGATAATAAATTTAAATGGACACTAATATAAACAAAAAGAGTTAGTGAATTTTTTTAATATATTATAATTTTTTTTTTAAGAAACTATAATCTTGTGGTTTTGTGATAAACTAGTTTTTTTTTTTAAATTTGAGTAAAGATTTTACACTAAAGGCTATACTAAATATTTTAGTCAACAAAAAAAAACTTATAAAAATAGTAAGTTTGGTTTTCAGGTGTTTTTCTCTAAACCAAAAACAGTTACTTCTCTCTCTGGCTTTGACCAGATGACAGTAAAAATATCTGAAATTTGTTGTTTAAGCCAAATCTTATTTCAGAAATGTTAACTAAAACCACCAAGGACAAAGAACACTATGTTTGGGTTTAAGGTTTAACCAGTAAAGACAATGTAAGAGATAAGTTGTGTTTGTTGAATTTGATAAGACAGAACATAAAACAGAAAAATTGAGTAATCAAGTTTTATGATGTGATGTAAAAAGGACATAACAGTTAAGCAGTTAGAAAATCAAGTTTCAACCACAAATCTATTATTAGAGTGTTTTTTTTTTATACAAAGCCTTTTTTTTTTACTATTCATATCCCTTTTGTTATCAAATCCAAGTTGTAACACCACGTTGTTCTCTTCTTGTTTTTTTCTGTTCCTTTTGTCCTCAAGAGGGGGCGCCTTGCCTCTAATGCAGGCGCGTTCCCTAGTCTAATACAAACGCCATGGCGATGGTACCATTACTGTCTCTCTTCCTTTTCCTTTGCACAACTACTCAAGGTCTTTCGGATTCCGAGGTTCTTCTCAATTTCAAGAAATCTTTAGTTGTTGGTAAAGAAAATGCATTGGCCTCTTGGGATGTTAAAACTCCTATATGCACTTGGGCTGGTGTCTTGTGCAATAAAGGCTCCCCTTGGGGACTACAAATGGAAAATATGGAGCTTTCGGGTTCTATAGACATTGGCTCATTGGCGGGTTTGGGATGGTTGCGGACACTAAGTTTCAAGAACAACAAACTTGGAGGATCATTCCCGGAGTTCAAGAAACTCACTTCTCTAAAATCGCTTTACTTGTCTAACAATCAATTCGAAGGAAGTATACCAGGAAATGCTTTTGAAGGTATGAAATGGTTGAAGAAGGTCCATTTGGCACAAAACAAGTTTACCGGTGAAATCCCGGCATCTCTAGCCATATTGCCCAAACTTTTGGAACTCAGACTTGACGGGAATCAATACACCGGACAAATACCTGAGTTTGCACAAAAGCTTCACATGTTAAACCTATCAAACAATGCATTAACAGGTTCAATTCCTGAGAGCCTAAGTTTGATGGATCCAAAGGTGTTTGAAGGTAACAAAGCCTTATGTGGAAAACCTCTAGAAATAGTATGTGATTCTTCTACTAAAGAACTTCTTCCAACACATGAGTCACAACCCAAATCATCATCGAACACACCTCTGATTATAGCTATAATTGTCTCGGTGCTGATATTACTCATTATCGTTGGAGTGGTCGTCTTACTTAACCGCAATAATAGGAATAAAAAGCTGCTACCTTTGGCAATGGATACCGGACCATCAAGTCTACAAACGAAAACCGGTATCAAAGAAGCAGAGAAAAATCAGCAATCCAACCACAAGAATGGCTCAACCACTGCTAAGAAGAATGCTACAACAACCGGATTGGAAAAGGCAGAGCTTACATTCTTGAGGGAAGATAGAGAGAAATTTGACTTGCAAGATCTGTTGAAGGCTTCAGCTGAGATACTTGGAAGTGGATGCTTCGGAGCATCCTATAAAGCAGCGCTATCGAGTGGACAAATGATGGTGGTGAAGAGATTTAAGTTGATGAACAATGCAGGGAGAGAGGAGTTTCATGAGCACATGAAACGATTGGGAAAGTTAAGGCATCCTAATGTGTTGCCTATTGTTGCTTATTATTATAGGAAGGAGGAAAAGCTATTGGTATGTGATTTTGCTGAGCGAGGAAGTTTGGCTGTTAATCTTCATGGTAAGTTTGTCTTACTCTTAAACTTATTCTTAGAGTTGTCAAAATGGCAGATCCCCCGACGGGTTAAGCCCAACCCGACCTGCGACGAAATGATAAAAATTGGTTAATTGGACTTAGCCCATATATATCCGCGGATTTTTGTGGTTGGATATAACCCACTTGAAAAATTTGAAGTCAATGCTATCCCCCGGTCAAAAATATTGAAAACCATGACCGCACCGCACAAAAAGACGGTCATAGCGGCTCGCCTGTGGGCTATTGGCGGGTCTTTTCGCAGGCCGGTCCAAAATTTTGAAAATTTAGTTTTTCAAACATAAATAATTAATATCTAAATACATAATTTTTTTTGTGCTAAAATACTCCAAAAAAAAAATCTTTATTACTATTTATGGGCTGCGGACTGCGGGGGCGAGCTGTGGGCAGGGGCTACGGGCTGTAATAGTGTGTTTGCGGTAATATATGCGGGCTATATGGGCTAGCTGGCCTATAAAATTTTTACCCGCGGTTAATTTGAGCCTAATTTTTGGTGACCATGACCGCACCGCGGGCGTAGCCCCGCCCAATTGACAGCTCTAATCCTATCCATCAAAAGCTTGGATCGGGACTTGTCCATAATGGACTAATCCGCCCATTCCACATCCAAATGATTTATTACTACTAAAGAGTTTTTGTTTTGTATTACTAGGTCGTCAATCATTAGGAAAACCAAGTTTGGATTGGCCAACAAGATTGAAGATAGTGAAAGGAGTTGCAAAGGGATTGCTTTATCTCTACGAAGATCTACCTTCCTTAATAGCTCCACATGGTCATCTCAGATCCTCCAATGTTCTCTTGACCGAAACCTTCGAACCACTTCTCACAGACTATGGTTTAATCCCATTGCTAAACCAAGAAAAAGCACAAGAGCACATGGTAGCTTATAAATCCCCAGAGTATTCACAACACCGACGTATCACCAAGAAAACCGATGTATGGGGACTCGGCATACTCATCTTGGAGATCTTAACAGGAAGATTCCCCGCCAATATCTTGCAAGGTGGTAATCATACCGAAGAGGATTTAGTGAGTTGGGTTAATGTAAATTACCAAGGGGTATGGACACCAAATTTGTTTGATAAAGAAATGAGCAAGACAAGTGAAGGGCAAGTTCTCAAACTTTTGAAGATCGGATTGAGTTGTTGTGAACCGGACGTGGAGAAACGGATGGAGATAGAAGAGGTTGTGAAGATGATTGAGGAGGTGAAGGAACGGGAAGCCGATGACGAAGAGTTTTATTCAACGTATGTGAGTGAAACTGATGTGAGATCAGTTTCAAGAGAGAGTATCAACTTGGCGTGAGAAGATAACAAGAACAAAATAAAGACTTATGTTGTAACGTATAATTTATCTGCAAAAACAATATGATTCAGAAATGTATGAATATGAATGATTATTAATTATACTTGTCTCTTCCATTTTTTTTATAGATTATTGACTTGGTTATTTTTTTACTTATTCATTATACATTGCATGTAAATATAAAATAAAATGGATACTCATGAAACAATTTAATCAAAAGCCATTGTTTAGGTTTTTGGCAAAACAAAACTATGAATGCATCCTTGCAATCATGAGATGTCAGTAAGATTTAGTCTTGTTTGCTTTAAATACAAGTGGACTTGAAAAGCTGTCAAATGGGCGGGCAGCCCGCGGGTTACGTCCAACCCGCAACGCGGCTGTGCAGATATGGTCACGGAAGTTTAAGCTCAAATTAAAAGCGGGCAATGCGGGCGGGCGGGCCCCGGCGGGCTATTCTGTTTTAGCCCAAAATCTGCCACCCATTTCCAAAAAGCCCAAACACTACACTCGCCCAAACCACAAAACCCGCCCGAACCATAACACCCATCAAAACAATATTTTTTTGGGTATTTTAAAAATATTAGAGAAAACATATTATGGACGTTTTTTTTTTTTTTTTGCGTTTGTAGGAATCCGAAAATTCGCCTCAAAGTAACCAACAGACAAATTTAACTTGCTTCGCATTTTAGCGTTTGTGTTTTAAGCTCATTGCTATACAAAAACTGGCAACAATTAGAACACCATCTTTTGGGTATTTTCAAGCTAAATCCAACACTATTAAATAAAACCAAAAAAAATTCAAGACTCTCAGGCGCTTGCATGAACATATTTGTCAAGAAACGCCTTGGCCAAATTACTAAAACTTACATTAACCGATTCAGCTGCTGCGTATCTCTCAATTAGATCCACCACTTCTGGTTTCAGAATCTCCTCTCTTGTGGCTCTGTTATAGCACACATGTAATATACAGCCCCAAGTGCATAATTCACCTATTAGGAAACAGAACAAATTTGAATTTCCATTTAAAACATCAACAGAACATTAATGAAGTGAGACACCGATATATACTCACGGTGTTTCGGACAGGACTTGATAAACATTTGATTATAAGAGGAATTCCATCAGCTTCAACAATGATAGCTGCATTTTTTGGATCTGTACAACAAGAGGAAAGAGCATTGGTTTGATGATCAGTTATTGCAACTACGGCTGGGCACACTTCCCGTTCCGCCCTTTCCCTACCTGTCTCATATGGGAATTTATTCTTGTTTAAGACAAGTTTTCAATTCCTGAATGGGAACATTAACTCCCAAAGTCCCGTTTGATATACATATAAAGTATTTTATATATTGATCTAGACTTATGCTACACAGTCTTATATAATTTTTACATTTATATAATCCTACATAATATCTACAAAAATTATCAAAAATGTTTTTTTAACTAAATTAGTTTTTATAGAATTTGGTAGACAATCAAACAAATAATAATATTATTTTTTTGGTGTATTAAAAATTAATATTTGATATTGTTGATCAATTATTTTAGCTTATCTTGATTACCAAATAACAAAATGTCAAAAAATTTGGTGTTTCATGTTTAGTCTCATCCCAAATTTTAAACGGGACAAAAATGGTACATGTATTTTTAGTTCCCAAAATCCCATCTTCAACCCTGTTCTCCCACCCATTATTGCAAATACAGAAACAACAAAACAGATTCACATATTTCCAATTTCGAGGCATTTACCGGCACAGGCGTTGCATATTCCACCTACCCCAAATTCCACAAGCTTCTCATTTGGCTCTGTGATACAGTCTATGAATAGTTCCAAGACATTTAGCTGCTCCATAATTTCCACCATAATCATTTCATCATCAAGAGAATAAAGTGGTAAAGTGGGTGGGGACTTTGTAGATTCTCCAAGTCAAATAATAAGAGGATCATGAGCAAAAACCGAGCTTACCTGACGTAAAATGGTGTAGTTGTAAGGATCATAGGCAAAATTTGCTAAGTTTGCTAAGTTTGCTACAAGCAAGTATTTCTGTTGAATAATCTCTACAGAACTCATAATTTCAAGTTAAGACTTAGAATGTTAATCTATTGATCACACATATCAGCATGGTTGATGGAACTTAGAAAAATTCCGATAAAGTAATGTTTAACATATACGTAGCTCGTCATTTAAATTAGTCCATCTTATACCAAAGAACCTCCAATATTCCTTATGAAGCACCACAAGGTCTTTAAAAGCATAACTGAAAACCAGCAACACGTGTGTAGACGCAACTTTTCGATCAAAATGTAAATAGATATTTTGAACACAAAAAAAGCACCAAAGCCAGTTTAAATGTCATAACAGAAAAATGAACATATTACTTAGGATTGACTAAAGCCAAAACTACGAATACCTTCATCAGTTGCATTCTGAAACTGACCCACAAGCTCCTGCAATTAAAAAAAGGGTACAAACTCAGTTCAAAGAACACTTCATAAAGTTTCACAACTAATATCTCACATATTTAAACCGATAAGACTCCAAGTCCGGGAAGTCTTATTGTCTTCCTCTAGGCTTTGGTTACATAAGAATAGAAATGTGAATATTTATTCCTTTCTCTCGAAAGATCCTTGTTTAGGCCGAGTATCCGCCACACTGCAACTCACATTAGAAAATATACTCTACTCCCTCTATTTATAGACTCAAGTCACCACTTAACAACTAAGACAATAATGCCTCTATATTTACAAAACTACCCTGAACAAAACCCAGCTTTTCCAAATAGACTATTAGGTTCTACACAAAACTCAAGCCTTTGCCTTTTGTATTTAAGAATCATCACCATTAGGAAACATTTACAAAGATGTAATCAATCAGATTTTGACAAAGTAGATAAATTTACTCCCCAATTCATACAAATTTACAGTAAAACAGTTAAATTCATTAAGAATAAAAATGAAAGAAAAAAACATTTATATGGATAACAAATTCTACTATAAAAATTAAATAAAAATGATTAATAGGAAAATATTTATAAAAAACATTAACAAAATTTTAATTAAATTTTACTATAAGAAATTAAAAAAATAAATATATACGAAAATATTTATAAAAAAATTAATTAAATTTTACTATAAAATATAAAAATATTTACACAAAAAGAAATTTCATATAAACACCAATACACCCACTAACTCTACTAAAACAAAATTTTTTAATTAAATAATATGAAACCACCAAATTTTTAATTAAAAAACGTTTATATGGATACAATTTTTACTATAATTTTTTTTGAAACACACAATCCTGAAATATATGAAAGTTTATTCTTTCATAAATCATAATTTCAAGAAATTTAAAACTAAAAACTCTATTTTTTCAAAAAATTAATCCGCAGGAAACTACCTAGTTACTTTTTATTTATTATGCTCTTACAGAAAAAATTAATATGTTGTATTTTTATAATAAATATTTTCGTACTAGAATTATTATTTTCTATTATAAATATTTTTATAGATTTTTTATTTAATTTTGTTTATCAATTTTTATTTCAATTGTACCCTTAATGAGTTTTTCTATTTTTAGTATATTTTCAATGACATAACTTGTAATTATTTTGTTTTATACAATAGATATGGTGTTATATATTGTATTGTATGTAGTTAATAATTTAGCACTTTTTAGATATTTATGTTAAAAATGTAAAAGTAATATATAAAAACATTCAAAAAATGTTTATATGTTAGTAGTTATTCTTAAAAAGATTTAAAATAAAAGTAAATTAATATACATGAAAGTAATAATTATAATTGCACAATTCTTTTTTTTTTTTGCCAATTGCACAGATTTTAAAAGTAAAATAAATATTTTTCTTATTAAGTATAATAAATTCAACAATTTTAAAGTTATTAATGAAATATGATAAGCTCCGAATTTTAAAAGTTTGTTAATAATATATGATTTTTGACATGCGCCCAACCGCGGGTTGGCAGGTTGAAAAACCAAAAAAAATACATTTGTCGAGCGAATGGGCAGACAAATTTTGGTCCAATTTTTTTTTCTTCTAAAATAAATTTAAAAATAACCAAAATACATAGTTATAGTCAGACTATGTGCATTCTATGGACGAACTATGGGTAATGGAGGGATATGAATGAAGGCGGACTACAATTTATGAGCCAAAATATCAAGGTGGTTAAGCTTGCGGCACATAAATAGTCCAAATTTTAAAAACCGCCGAAAATATAAACTTAAAATCTTAAAACTAAACTCACTCTGCGACAGTGCAAACTGGACCTGACTTGCAGGCAGCCTGCCCACTTTAACATTGTCTAGCACCACGCTACTCGGATATCTTATCCAGACTCTTCTATGAACTTTAAATCCTAATTAATGCAAGAAAAAAAAAATTTAACTGGGCCAATTTTGGAAAGCCCATATTTGTAGGCGTTTCGGGCCCACTTAAAATATCTGCTTGCTTTTTTTTTTTTTTGTCTTTTTGCTCCTTAACGAAATCGTTCGCTTACTGGGATTTATCGTCACTGAGTTCTTCGCCGCGCCTCGCCTCGCCGTTATCCTCTCTCAGTCGCATCCTTGAACATACGCCTTGCCTGTACTCCTTTTCTCCAGGCGATTCTCCCTCACTCTTAAGTTTTTTCTTTTCTCTGATTCTAATTCATATAGCTTTCAATTTCGATTTTGGTTTGTTATGTAGTCACCATAGTTGTGAATCTTATGGTTTTCGATTCCGTAGTATCTAATCGGATCCTCTTCGTATGATTTTCGGATTGCAACGATTTTCGAATTTGACATGGCTTTGATCTTAAAAATTGCAGAAGAAAAGCTTCCTTTTTGAAGTAGAAGTGAGAATGTTTACTAATAATCAAAGACAAGAGGAACGTACTGGAAAAAATGGAACCCCTAGGCTTCAATTTCTTCAGGTCTTTTTTCTGCTTTTGAATCTTTTATATGATTTCACTTGTTTCTAGATTTTGAAGAAATATGTGAAAGTTTTGTATGAATACTTTGTCAAAATCTGAATAAGAGCTTTATAGTTTTATTAATGATTACTTCTTTCTCATTTGTAAAATTCCTTTGGAACTTCTTTTAACAATTATGCATCCATGTTTCCTCATGATGACGATTCTCCAATACAAAAGGCAAATGCTGAGTTTTTTTTGTCTAGATCCTAATAGTCTATTTGTTGTGAGACTTTATGAAGTCTGAGTTTGTCCCTTTTTTTTTTAATTGCAGGAGCTTGTGAGTCAGTTTCAGAATGCAACTGATGAAGGTATTTCTAGTTTTGGTTTCATAATTCTGTTATGAAATTTATAAATTATTGATGCATATGACTGTGATTAGTTCCTAAGGGTAAGCTTGGGGGTAGAATTGTAAATATGTATTGATTGGTCTTTAGTTGGTTATATGGTAAATGAGTCTATAAAAATAGAGTGATCAGAGTATCAAGTCTGTTATGCTTTTGGTACTTGAGAACATTATATTATTTCTTGGAGATTAATAAAGATTCTTTGTTCCTAACCGAGGTGAGACTCCAGTGTTTCCGGTAGGAAACTCTCATCAGACTGTCTTTGGTGTTTTCTTGTGATCAAAATATCTATTGTCTATTGACATATTGATTGAAAAGTTGAGTCTACCCCATTTCTGATTTTCAGCATGATCTTAAGGACCTTATGCTGCTTTATATGGAATGTGAGGGTACTTAGGTATAAGATGGATTAACTTTGCTTTCAAATTCTTCTGTTAGCAAGCCTAAGCTAGTATATCTCTGGTTTTCTAGTTTAGTCAAGTATTGGTATATTAACTTAATTACTGTTTTGCACCTGAGCAGAAACAAAGGAGAAAATTGTAGCAAACTTAGCAAATTTTGCCTATGATCCTTACAACTACACCATCTTACGCCAGGTAACCTCTGAGTTTTGCTTTGCCATGGAAAACCCAAATATCTGCACTCACTTTATTTTCTTCACGATGAAAATATGATTGGTGGAATAATCGAGCAGCTAAATGTCTTGGAACTGTTCATAGACTGTATCACAGAGCCAAACGAGAAGCTTGTGGAATTTGGGATAGGAGGAATATGCAATGCCTGTGCTGGTAAATGCCTCGAAATTGGAATATGCGAATCTACTTTGATTTTAATCTACTTTTGCTGTTTCCTTAGTTGCAATTAGGGGTGGGCGAACAAGAATTCAAGACGAGATTTTTTGGGATGAAAATTTAATAACTAAAATAGATGTACTATTTTTCTCCCTTTAAAATTCGGAACGGGAATGGGAAAATCCGGATTTTTTTTTGACATTTTGTTATTTGATAATTAAAAAATTTCAAGTCTAGAAAAACCAATATGATTTATTTAATATCAGTCAAAATATTACCCAACAATTAGATAAACTAAAATAATTGATCAGCAATCTTAAATACTAGTATTAATATACAAATAATAAATAAAAATTATTTTTATTTTTTTGACTGTCTACCGATTTTTCTAAAACTAAGTTAGCTAAAAAACATGTTTAATTTACAAACAATAAAAAAAAATAATAATAGATAAAATTTTAGATATAAAATAGGGTTATATAAATGTAAAATAAGATTGTAATGATATATAAAATAATTTTTATGTGTCTTAGGACAAAATGGAACTTCGAGAATTCTCGTTCCTGTCCCGTTTGGGAATTGAAAACTTGTCCCAAACTGAAATGAATTCCCACATGGGATGGGAACGGGACTGTTACGGATGGGACGGGTCAGGAAATGTGCTCAGCCTAGTTGCAATTACAGATCATCAAACCAATGCTCTTTCCTCTTTCTCCTACAGATCCAAAAAATGCAGCTACCATTGTCGAGGCTGATGGAATCCCCCTTATAATCAAATGTTTATCAAGTCCTGTCCGAAACACTGTTGAGTATACCGATTTCTTTTTCGTTTCATTAATGTTCTTCTGGTATTTTTGTAAACGGAAATTCAAATTTGTTCTTTTGTTTTTGTTTCGTAATAGGTGAACTATGCACTTGGGGCTCTATATTACATGTGTGACTATAACAGAGGAACAAGAGAGGAAATTCTGAAACCAGAATTGGTGGATCTAATTGAGAGATATGCAGCGGCTGAATCGGTTAATGTAAGTTTTAGTAATTTGGCTAAGGCGTTTCTTGACAGGCATGTTCATTCAAACACATGAATATTTGTATTTAACTATTTTATTGGACACATTACATAATTAGTGGAAAATCTCAACATGAAAGTCAATTGAAGATTCTTGTGGTTTGTTCATATTTATCTGTCATTTCAGTGAAGCATAGTGTCAAACTTTCCTTCATGATCTCTAATATCAATGGAACAGATATAAAACTTCGCTTATAACTCACCAAGAGATTAAAGCAAGAAATTGCAGGCGTAGAAGATAATCGTGTTAACGAAAGATCAACTCAAATATTCTGAGATTTTAGTGAAGAAGATGATCAAATGGAAATACTGTTTTGTATTAGGTTTTACGTTTATCAATGATGACTAGGTATAGTTTTGGTTTGGTTCCTATAGGTGCCAAATGGATAGGCCGTTCGCAGGATAAGCCCGCACCGCGGCGGTGCGGTCATGGTCACGTAAATTTAAGCCTATTTTGACTGTGGATTAAGCAGGCAGGCGCCCGCGGCTTGCGGTTTAGCCCATATAACCCGTCAATATAGCCCGCCCATATATCCTACAAATAGTTAATTAAGTGCTCGTCTTTTTTCAGCTTTTGAATCTTTTATATGTTTTCACCTGTTTCTAGATTTTGAAAAATGTGAAATTTGTCTCAATGGAGCTATTTATTTTGTTAGTGATTATTTCTCTGTCTTTCTCTAAATTTCCTTTGGAACTTGTTTAAACCGTTATGCATCAATGTTTCCTCATGGTGATGCTTCTCCAATACAAAAGGCAAAGGCTGAGTTCTGTACAGAACCCAACAGTTTTGTTGTGGGAATTTAAGAAGTGTATTGTTTTCACTGAGTTTGTCCCTTTATAATTACTGGAGCTTGTGAGTCGGTTTCAGAATGCAACTGATGAAGGTATGTGTAGTTTGGTGCATATTTCTGTTATGACATTTAGAAAGTACTGATGCATAAGACTGTCTTTGCTGCTTTCTTGTGATCAAAATATCTATTGTCTACACATATTGCTCGAAAAGTTGAGTCTACACATATTGCTGATTTTAAGGACCTGATGTGGCTTTATAAGGAATGTTAGGTACTTGGGTATTAGATGGATTAACTTAAATCAGGTTGAGTCTACACATATTGCTGATTTTCAGTAAGATTAACTTATGTGGCTTTATAAGGAATGTTATGTGGCAATAATAAAACAGGTATATCTGTTTGAATGGAAGGTGAGGCAATTAGCTAAATAGACAAACAGCCTTCTTCTGGATTCCTCTAGAGAATCTGAGAAACCTCTCTTTTCTGTCTTTATACATATCTCACTTCTACGCCAATTGAGTATTTTACTCCACACGCTTCTTAACTCACCTTTGAAAACAACAAAAATGGAGTTTGGCGAGAGATTGGCGTTGAAGCGAATGGAAATCGACAGAGTAAACGAGGACTTTTCTGATTTCTCCCTCTCTTCTCCTGCCAGGAAGATCCGTCGTCTGGTAATTTCGTCTTTACCTTTCCTGAAAACCTAGGTTTCGTTTTTTGTTGTTTCTGATCATGAGTTTTTGTTATGTAGTTTCATCGGGATGTTGAATTACCACCGATTATGGAGGAAAATGAAATTGATATGGCGATTCAAGAGTCTGGTGAGGAAGTAGTTGAGTCAGCTCCGGTAAACGAAGAAAGATCGATTGTTGTATTCAAGCCTCTAGATTATCACAAGACTCCTTCTGGAAAAAACTTGTTTGTTGATAGAGACTTGATTTATGGGTTTAAGAGTAAGTTTCTCAAGAACTTTGATCAATTTTTTTGTCTCTCGAGTGATCAATGATGTGATTGAATAGGTATAACAGTATGATTGAACTGAATAAGTGATGTTATTATGAGCTTTCTTCAACAATGAGATAAAGTTTCAGAATCACAGTGTAGAGAATATTAGAAGACTGTGAAAAGACTTGTAGGAAACTGATAGGTGTGAAGAAAAGAAAAAATGTTACTAGTAAGGGTCGTTTCGGTATTTACTTATTCTCTAAGTAGTATAATTAATGCTTAGGAAAAGGTNGGGGGGGGGGGGGGGGGGGGGGGGGGGGGGGGGTGGGGGGGGGGTGGGGGGGGGGGGGGGGGGGGGGGGGGTGCAGAAGAGAGACTCCATTAATAACTGTTGTTGTATTAAATCATCTTGCTCGGTGTATTTTGGAGATCTAAAACCTTATCAATGTCTTACTTCATTCAGTGGAACCGGTTGAACCTAGTTTTTTTGTCTAAAATGTCAACCAGATATCAATTGTAGTGATCTGTATTCTTGCCTTTCTGGGTATGTCTTAATCAAATTCCTCTTATGGATTTTTCATTTTAGCTTCTCAAAAAATGAATGGCATATGGAAATTGTTTATTCATGATTGCTCCAACTAATGATGGGTGAGTTCTCTCTCTCTCACTCACTTTCTCCGGTGCTATCAATGGGGATTAAGAAAGCTTGATTGATATTTGTTTTTGTTTCTACAGATTCAACATAACAATGGCGGCCGGAAACATAACTTCCATTGATTCCAGCTTTTCAAGCAACCCTGCGGTTCCACCGTCAGCTCCTTCAGTAAGAATTAATCCGGTGAATAAAACTAAGCTTTCTAATTAGCAAGCAGAGCCGGGTAAGTAGCACATGCCAGAGGTGCCACCACCCGCAGGCCTATCTATTTATTAAGCACCTCTTTTTATATATATAATATATACATATATTTTTTTTTTTGGGTCAAATTACCTCTTTATTATATACCTTATTGTCTTCATGTACGTAAATTAATGGACTTCTTACGTTTTATAAATATTGAAATTTGATTTGACAAATTTGCGGTCGTTACAATATTTGCATTTTTTGTATGAATGGAAGGTGAGAAATAATATTATTAAATCGACATAAATAAAAGATAAGATCATCAATTAAATAAATATATAGAAAAAATATTTCAGGATTGTATTCATGCGCACAGAATAGGTAACTATTATTTGATTTTGATTTGGTTGTACTTTATTTTTCATCAACTTAAATTTTAAAATTAAACCCAAAACCTGGAACCCAAATCCAAAATCCAAATCTACACCTAACCTGAACCTAGAACCTGAATCTGAAACCTGAATCCGAAACCCGAATACTAAATCCGGAAAAACATGAAACCCAAAACTGTTTTACTGTAAATTTGTCATAAAAGTGTGGCCTAATTTATAAGTTCATCTAAAAGTGTACTTCCATATTTTCATCATAGATTACTCGAGAGTTTTCACTTTTTTGGGATAGTGCGAAATTATGTGGGTCTTTTCTCGGTTTATATAAAGGGAATGAGAAAATCGAATGAGAGTTTGGCGATATGTAGGGAGTATGATGTTACAAAATATAAACTATCGCTTTTATAAACTATTGAGAAAATTGAATATTGTTTTCTTTACATCTAATACCATAGAATTACTTGAATTTTTTTTTTTTAAGTGTATCCTATATTGTTAATATTAATTTTTTTTTGTTTAACTATTTATTGTGAAAAATGTATTTGTTAATTTAATGTTTTTTTGTGTAAAGCTTTATTGCGGAGGAGCAGTTTAACGTTCTGACCAAATCCGGAGACAAGACTGGTGTGTCCAGAGAATAATCTCTTTTTTTTTATTAATATCAAACCTGTACATTTCTGTGGGTCGGGTTTAAAGTATGTTAAATCATTCCAAATTGGAGAATAATCAGTTTTTAGACTTGAGAGACATTCTTATCACACAATTGTAATACAACCAACATAGTTGTTGCAGAGTTTCAAGTTACATAATTACCATGTTTGTTGATGTGCTGCCAGTGGTTCAGCTTCTAAATTTGAGGATAGGTTAAAAAGGGAAGCTGGTGCAGTCATGTCCACACTCCACTGATCATCTAAGTTCATTTCCATTTCGGTTTCTTCTTCTTCTTCTTCCTCTTCGATACGAACTTCTAGATCCGAAACCGATGAACGGATCCTCTCAAGCTCGATTGAAACCTCTCTCATGTTTGGTCGTTTCTTCCCTTTTAGGCTTAAACACCTTCTAGCAAGTTTCGCCACAGCCAATACTTGTTCGAGCTTGCAGTCTTCTTTGATCCGAGAATCAACAATATCAAGAACTTTTTTCTGTTTCATAGCCTCAATGAAATAAGATGCAAGCCCTCTGTTTTCTTCAGACCGCATAACCGAAAACGGTTTTTCTCCGGTTATAAGCTCAACCAAGACAACCCCAAAACTGTAAACATCACTTTTATCTGTAAACTGGCTAGTTTGAAAGTACTCAGGATCCAAGTATCCGAAAGTACCTGCAACTAGAGTTGTCAAGTGAGTTTGATCTATGTTTATAGATCTCGAAGTACCGAAATCCGACACCTTGGCTCGATACTTGTCATCTAAAAGTATGTTTGTGGTCTTGATATCTCTGTGGTAGACTGGAGTTGATGCAGCTGAGTGCAAGTAAGCAAGTGCTCCTGAAATCTCAACACCTATTCGTAATCTCACTTCCCAAGTCATCGTGTAATCATCAGAATCATCGTGAAGCCGCTTGTATAAGTCTCCATTTGGAATATGCTCATAGACCAAGATAGGAACTTCTGTCTCCAAACAACAGCCCATGAGTTTCACAATGTTTCTATGGTTAATTTGTGAGAGAACACCGACTTCGTTGATAAACTCCTCAACTTTATCTTCGTCCAAAACTTTAGATTTTTTTACCGCAACAATTCGTCCATCGACCAACATTCCTTTGTAGACAGTACCTTGACCTCCCTGCCCGAGAACTCTATTCTTGTTGAAGTTATCTGTAGCTTTCTCCAGCTCTTTCGACCTGAATATCTTCGATGTCTCCACATTACCTCCTTCTGATGTATTTAACCGTTGTTTCAACAACAAACCTCCATTACGTTTAAAGAACTTTCTCTTTCGGATCATTTTTCTTTTCTTCTTGACGAATTTGATCAACCCCCATACCCCAAGAACCAACAACAACAGTACCACACCAACAAAGAGACCTGCACAATGACGAAAAACCCTTTAAAGTTATTACTATAATCGGAAAAAAAAAGAACTCAATATATTCACCTGAGATCAAAGGCTTGATCTTTTCGGTTTTCTTCGCCTCGCACCTATAAGTTCCAGGAACATTCACACAAGTTTTATCTCCACAGCTGATTCGTCCTTTTCCTTCCTCACATTCATCAATGTCTTGAGAAAAAAACAAAAACATATTTGTATCAACTTTATAAACACCATTGAAGAAAAGCATAAATCTTACCAATACATCCATCCGGAAGATACGGATTCCCTCGGTAACCGATGTTATTGCAGTAACAGTTACTGTAACCAAACCCAGAGAAGTATCCATACTCGCAAACACAGCTTGGCGCACTGAAGTAAATCCCAGTTTTTGTTAAATTCACACATCCAACTGGATTCGTTAACCGAGGATCCGATGTATCAAAGTACCATCCAAGCTCAATCACAGCATACCCTTTGGTATAAAACTCCTCCGGCGTAGTAACATTCGCCGGAGAGTAAGTCTCCTTTGTCAAGAAAGCGACTTTACAGCTTCCTACTTTAGTTGTGTTACCAACCGAACTTTCTAAGCTAACTCCGATAACTTGCGGTTTATCCGCCTGAATCTTGGCCTGACAACATCTGTAACCACCGCATAACTTGCTTAGACTACTCATGTTTTGATCGCAGCTGGATTCGCATCCTGTGATCTGAGATTCGACATTGGTTATCAGTGCTCTGGTGCTGCAACCGACCGAGACGAGGCGGTTCGATTCGGTGACGAAAAAGGGGCTTCCTTTACCGGTGAGGTTTAAAAGAAGAGGCTTTTCGGGTCGTTGAGAACAGCCGGAGGAAGTCAGTGGAAGTTTGACGTGAACAACTCCGTAAGAACTGTCGATGTTACTTCTCAGAGTAATGCTGACTAATTCTCTATTGATTTTAGGAAGGAACGGAACTGTTGTTGTTGTTGTGTTACAGACCACTTTGTACCAGTCGTTAAGGTAGCAGCTTTCCGGTCCGATACCAAACGGGAAAGGAATAGAAATTCCTCCGCAGATTCGATTACATGGAGTTGATGAAGAGTTGAGATTTTGAGCTGATGTTAACGAAGAGAAATTGATGATTGATAGTAGAATTATACAGGAGAAAAGTCTCCTTATCTTCTTCTTCATTGTGTGTGTTTTTCGATGTTTTCAAAGTTTTGTGATTTTTTTGGTGTGAAGTTTGGAATTATTGAGCCGCCAGAGACTTTAGTTGGATGAAAGAGTTCTACGAAAGCAAGTTACAGATCACACCTAACTTAAAGATAGTCAACGCTCGAGTATTCGATTTGTTTATTATTTTTTTTGCAACTGATTAATGAATATGGCAGAGCTGTTAATGTGGCGGGCGCCCGCCCGCGGGATGTTTGATGAGTCCGGAGACTTATAGGTGTCCAAACTTATGTCCAAGCGAGCTGCCGGACTTAAATAACTAAAACCATGACCGAGCCACGCAAATAAGAGGTGACCGCGGGTTGTCCTCGGGCTCATCCAAAATCTGGCCCAAATTTGTTTTTCTTAAAATATGCATAATTAATTAATTTAAATCCAAAATACATAGGCGGGTGTATAGACGGGTATATGGACAGGTACATAATTTGGTTGTTATGGTTTTGTTGATTTATAGTTTAGTCCGCTCGCAAAGCCCGCAAACAGATTTGGTCAAAATTTCTATAACTGCACAAAATTTGGGCGCTTGTCCGTATGTTCATGTCCGCGCTGCAGCGGAGTGGGCTTGTCTAAGCCTGCTGGTGGCCACCTATTTTGACACCCTAAATATGGGAGTTGAGTTTTTAAACAAATCATGTGTATTAAATTCAATAAAGTGGATGTACTAATGACATTAGGTGGTTAGAGGCTTAGAGCTGTCTATTATAAAATGTGTCTGTTTATTTTATTTTATTCCAACTGGTATAAAAGTTCTATGCTCGAGTATTCAGTTTCTTTATTTATTTTTTTTCCAACTGATTAAAGAATATGGGAGTTTAGTTTAAACAAATCATGTGTATTAAATTCAATAAAGTGGATGTCCTAATGGGATTAGGTGGTAAGAGCTGTCTGTTTGTAAAATGTGTCTACTTTGAAAGCTGTGAAGTGTGTAAACAAAGCCCATTCCTTTTTACGGAGATTCTCTTTTCTTTAAATTGGGCTTTTTTTTTACAGTTTAGACGGTCACAAATGATTTTCGTGCTAATATCTTCTAGTCTAAGTGTATCATATATAGATATATGATGGTGACGGACAAATGAGAAAAATTAAAGGACCTAAAATTTAAAAGAAAAAATTGATTTGGACGGTTCGGGTAGGTTTGATTCCGGAAATTTAGAGGAACAAAAAATTTTAGGGTGGGGGCAAATAAATTTTAGGGGGGTACATAGTCTAATTTTACACAGATTTTTGTTTTCTTTTTTACATACAAAAAAAAATTCCCCAGATTAAGGGGGCAAATGCCCACTCATGCCTCCTCTCAGCTTCGTCCCTGAACCATACTAAGTTAAAAAAAGTAACTTTGCGGGTTTGGCGATAATTATAACTTTGCGGGTTTGGCGGATAATTATAATTTTGCGGGTTTAGTTATGGTAAGAAATGTTTGTTTTGCGATTTTGGCGGAAAATTATAATTTTGCAGTTTTGGTGGAAATATATAATTTTTCGATTTTGGCAGAAAATTATAATTTTTTAGTTCAACGAAAAATTACTATGAAACATTTCAAAATTTTAGAATTTTATTTATTAAGTTAAAGAAAAAAAGATATTCTATTATTTTATAAAAGTAAATAAGAATTATATGTTTAGTTTAGTAGTAAATATAGTTTTATTATTTAAAATTTATTTATTTAAAATCATGTTTTAAATTGTAATTTTATATTGTGTATATGAATGTAAATGCAAACGCACAAACAAACATATATGCATCCAAACAATTTTGGGATAAAAAATTCAAAATGCACAAATGAATAACCTAGAAAACAAACGGGCCTAAAATTTTAGGAATCCCTAATTAACGTTGAAACTTAAATTACATTTTTTTACCATAACTCATAGTGACTAATTAAATTCTAATTAATTTTTTTTTCTAATTAGTGTTAGTTTTGCGGTTTTGACGGGAAATTATAATTTTGCAAAGCGAAAAATTATATTATTTTTTTGTTTGAGCGAAAAACTACTTTGAAACATTTCAAAATTTTAGAAAATTTATTTATTGTGTTAAATAAAAAAATAGATATTATTTTAGTTTATAAAAGTAAGTAAGAATTATATGTTTAGTTTAGTAGTAAATATAGTTTTATTATTTAAATTTAATTTATATAAAATCACGTTTTTTATTATAATTTTTTATATTGTGTATCTCGATGTAATTGCAAACGCACAAACAAACATATATGTATAATGTATCCAAACAATTTTGGGATAAAAAATTCAAATGCACAAATGAACTGCATCTTAATACTACGCCTAGATGTAGAATCCAATTAAAATCGACAACTTAGAAAACGAAAAAACGGGGCCTAAAATTTTAGGAATCCCTAATTAACATTGAAACTTAAATTACATATTTTTACCATAATTCATATTAACTAATTAGATTCTAATTAGTTTCTTTTAAATTGGAAACATCGGAGTTAGACCAAAACTTGTATTCCACTAGAACGTTTAGTACTTAAATGATATTTATATAAAAAAAAATTGAAAAAAAAAGAAAAAGAAAAAGAAAAAGAAAATAAAATGCCAAACATTCCGACTTTCTATATTTTATGAGTTGTGGGTTATGTGAAGTTGATGATTTTTGTGCATTTATTTAATTAATTCCTTCAAGTCTCAATATTAGAACAGCAAATTTTAAATATAAATATTTTAATTTATAAAATATTACGTTCAAGTAATTTTTGAAGTATATGGTGGGGTTTTTTAAACTGAATTTAATATTTGATTTTATTTTATTTACTTCAAATAAGTTGATAATTGTTTTTTTGGGTAAACAATCCAATAACCTAATTGTCTTTTAATAATTTTACAAGTTTTCTTTCTTGCTTATGTAATGAACATTTATTTAATAAAGAAAATTATTTAAATCACAATTTAACTATTTATATTATTAGTTTTACTATTTAACTATATGATATCCAGTGTTATGCGCATATTTTTTTTTAACACATTTTTATATATATTTATTATCATTTTTATTTTGTATTATTTATTGGACATCCGCGAATATATTTTTCAATATATATTTTTGATTTTTTTTTTTAATATCTATTTTTGTATATTTAACTAAATTCATCGATAATATTATTGCATTTTATATAAAAGTAAAATAATTAAAAAAGACAAATTGGATATTTGTTATGAAAAATATTATAGTTAAAATAGCTTTTTAAATGTAAAATAAATTATTAAATTAATTTTAGATTTTGTGTTGTAATATTTTTACTTCGATAATAATATAAAAATAAATAATGTAGATGCTTTAAATATTTACAACTTTTAGATTATAATATTTTATATTTAGTTTCATAATTTATATTCCTAAATTTTTAACTTAACTTTAAAATTGATAGGTAAGATTTTTGAGATAATTTTATATAGGCATATTTGTATGAATTTATTTTTATATAAAATTATTATTATTTTGGGTTGACATAAATTGTTTTTATTGAAGTTTTTGATTTTTTCCCCTTAAATATTGGTATATTTGTTGGAATTTATTTTTAATTATATTTTTTTGCAAAAAAAATTACTTAGCGAGAAATTTTTTTTTTAAATATTAATATATTAATTAATTATTTAATTAATAGCTACACAATTTTTTGACTTTTTTTTATAAGCCAATAAATGTTATAATTACTAAATTATGATTCTAGTGTGTTTTTTTTAATTTTAATGGCATTTGTAGTAATTTTTTACAAATAAAAGTTTCTTTTGTAAATTTTTTTTGTTTTAATATATAGTAGATATGATGTTAGCCATCTTTAATTCAACTATTTAATTAATGTAATTAAATATATTAGTACCGTATCTTTATATTTGACAAAAAATCATTTTCTGTATGTTTTTCAAAAAAGAATTTCATAAATTTTTATTGTTCATAATATATAAAAATATTAATTTGTAACTAACAACGCGTATATATATGTTAGAATTATAGTGGTAATTGTAATTTGAACAATAAAAATATATAAACATACACATAATGCGCAAAATATAAGAAAAATAAACACTGCAAATTCAGAAAAAAAGTTATTAAAAACAAATGAGTTTTTTTTTTTTTAAATTAGCCTCGAACACAGTACAGAGTATTATTTTTTTTTATCGCAGTACAGACTATTATTTAATAGTAAGATCTAGTATGAATATATTATATACTTATGGAAATAAGGAAAAACATAACTATTATATATATATATATATAGTTTTATTTTGCTAAAAAAAATTTGAAACGATAAGGAGAAATTTTTGAATTGATTCATATTACTTAAATATATCTTTTATTTAAAAATTATAATTTAGTAACTTAAAACTCTGATTCATATTAATTTACAAAAATATTATAATTAAATCGATGATGTTACTAATTTAAATAAACATAAAAAAATGAATACAATATTTTACATTGTAATATATGTGTTTTTGTATTTCTTTTTACTAATGATTTTAATTTGTAAATTTAGTTAATGAAAATAACAACATATATGAGGACATTTTTTAAATAATAAGAAAATAATATATAGTTTCCTTTTGTAAAGAAAAGAAAATAAAATTTAATAAAAAAGTAGTTATGAAGGAGAAATTTTTTTTCTTATATATATATAAGAAAAAACCCTCCCAAAATATATTTTTAAGTTGAGAGATCGTAAGGGAGAAAGAATGATGATGTCGAATCTTCCAAATGATCTGATAGAAGAGATACTTTCAAGAGTTCCAAGTAAATCTATAAAACAATTAAGATCTACATGCAAACAATGAAAGTCATTATTCTCTAATAATAAATTCACCAAGAAACATTTTGATAATTCACCAAAGCAGGTAGAATCTATTTTATTAAATGTAGGTAAACTGTACTCAATGAGCCTAAATCTTCATGAAATTCATAATATTGATCCGTCTACAAAGATTTCATGTGATCTTAGTCTTATCAATTCTCATACTCATTTAGGCCAAGTCGATATAACTAAAGTTTTTCATTGTAATGGTTTATTGTTATGTACCACCTTGGACAGCAAACTCGTAGTTTGGAACCCTTGTACTGGTCAAATAAGGTGGACCGAACTCAGTAATCCTAAAAACGACTTTACTTGTTTCGCATTAGGATATGAAAACAATAAATTTTTCTATAGCTACGAAAATTTGAGGTCTGAATTTAGTCATAACTTAGGTGATGAATTTGAAATAAATGAATTTAGCTCAAATTCATGGAGGGTTGTTCATGATGTTACTATTCAGATTTGCATACACTCAGAAGGTGTTACTTTGATGGGAAATGTTTACTGGCCTTCTTCAGAAACTTCTAATCCTAAACAATATGAAAACGTGATTGTTTTTGATTTTACGACAGAGAAATTTAGACTTCTAAAACTTCCACATTGGTTTCCTCGGGGTATTATGAAACTATCGGCTAGGAATGAAGATAAACTCATGATTTGGCATTATTTTGGGGAGACACCAAGATTGGAAATTTGGATGTTGACTATTGATAAAACCGATCAAACCAAATTATTATCATGGGGTAAGTTCTTATCAACTAATCTATCGTACAAGTTTTGTCTTTGGTCTCCGCTATTCATCGTCGAGGAAAAGAAGAAATTCATCGTGTGCTATAACATAAAACTAGATCTAGAAATGATAGTGTATATATTTGGAGAGGGTGATGCTAACCATATAGAAATCACTTTTAAAGAAGACTTTGGAGGTAGAGAATGGGGTCTATTTCCTTCAAGTTATTTTCCAAGCTTAGTTTAAATCTAGCATTGTATCATTTTACTTTTACATGTAACCAGATGATACTCCGCGGCGCTGTGCTCGAGATTAATATTTTTTTGATAAATTTATTTATGTTTTATTTTCTTTGTTTTATATTTTTTTATAGGAGTTTTATATTAATTTTTCTAAAATTAAATATATGTTATAGTTTTGGCATTTTTTCTTGTAAATTTTTTAAAAAAATTGTAGACAGATTCCGTAGGCAGATTCTGGTTATCATTCTGTAGGCAGATTCCGTAGTATCTAATCCTCACCATTGCAACAATTCAGGTTTTGATCTTGAAATTGCAGAAGAAAAAGGTTCCTTTTGTAGGCGCAATAATCGGATCGTTATTTGCCTTAAAACGTTTTATGTCAAAACCTTTTGATAAAGGGACAACAACCCTAAAACCCGTTAAGGAAAAGGGATCGAGCGGAGTCGAGAATTAATCTCTTTCCGTAACTCAATAAATCGCCCNTAACTCAATAAATCGCCCGTCAGTGTAACGGTTTGGGATGCGATTTTTGAGTCGCAGGATACAACCGCGACAAAGCACTCTCACTAAGCACTAGAGAGGTGCCTCTGGCGAACTTACCTTTCGGTATGCGTCGTAGGAGACTCGGACGAAAGAGGATTGCTTAGAGAGAAAAAAGAGAGTTGATTGTGTTTTGTGTTTGTTTGGTGTGTTTTGA